>JARYGA010041050.1:0-37826 GCA_030545235.1 Helianthus tuberosus | reverse complement strand
ACTATGCATACAAAAATAAGAACACCTAAAAAATTAAAATGGAATGAAATAACTCAATCATTAACATGGAATTTACAAGATATAAACCCGCCAAAACCTATAGAGAGAGATAATCAAACATCTAGCATAGTAGAACATTCTGATGGTTCAATCATATTTCTTTTAGTAATATACCACCAAGGCATTCTATAGGAGCAAGTACTTCTAGAAATACTCTAGATGAAAATCTATTTAGAAGAAGTTTATCAATGAAAATAAAAGGTGTTGATTTTTCAAATACTATTCCAAAACCACTATATGAAGAAAATGATAGTGATAACAATACTTATGTTCCAACTAAGTCTGATATGGGAGATTATGAAGATATACAATGAGTGATTCAAAGGTTCAAGCTCAAAGAAATTGCTATATTTGGTTTTTGAAAAATTGTAATAGAAGAATAAAGTAAATAAGGGAAAGAATAGAAGAATATAAGAATCCATATAAAAATCCATGTATCATGCTTCCATCTGACCCTTATCATTACTCTAACTATACGACTAAATCATATCTTCAGTCTTCTAACTATCTATTATTTTTAGAAGAAAAATTAAGAGAAGAAAATAATTATAGAAAAAAGCTTATAGAAAAGATTTCAAGCACAACTTGTTAATCATGGATAAAGAAATGTTAAATATTTAAAAGATGAAATGTTCAATGATTATAATAATAAAAATTTAATATGGTATTTTTCTACATTTAATGAAGATGAAAGATTTTTACATGAAATTGATTGGCAATTATATATGTGTGAAAATGATGAAAATATTCCATTTTTCTCCTGGTTTTCTCTATACTGTATAGAAAATAAAATTGAGTATCCATTTTTTGAAAATATATCTGTTAATAATACTATAACCAAAACCTATACCATTATAAATAAAGATGAAAATATTACTAGATACACCCTCCACATATGGATATAAAAATAAAAGATGAAAATAAAGAATATATTGCAAAACCTTTAGCAAACATTAAGGAAGATATAGATAAAAACGTAAAGGCAATTATTTTTCAAAATAATTATACTAATGAAAAATTAAATACCATAGGAGAACAATTAGAAAGAATAGAAATTAATAATAATAAAACTTTAGATCAACCTAGTACTTCAAATACTAAAATATTAACTGAAACTATTGAAAATCCAATATTTAAACCATATAATATAGATATCCCAATACGTCTAAACAAACAACAAGACATGTTACAAGATATTAACTCAAAACTCTCAAAATTAAATATAAATGTTATTTCAGAACAAAAAATTCAAAATATTGAAGAGCAATTTAATGATTTTCAATTAGAAGATTCTATAAATAAAATTAGAAGAAATTATTATTTTTCAAAAAATAATACTTATACGACTAGACCTGAAACAAGAAATTATTACCCTAGACCTACTCCACCTGATTTACAATTTGAAGAACGACATACTTTAGTTCAAGCCAAATATGATGGAAGTTCTCTATATGAATGGAGTATAGAAGGCCAAACAGAACATCAGATTCTTAGTTTAATGCAAGAAATGATAATGGCAGCCAATGCATATAAAGCAAATGGAAATAATAATACTGCAATTCTTAATATGATAGTTTCTGGTTTTACTGGAATTTTAAAAGGCTGGTGGGATAAGTATCTCACAGAAGAAGAAAAACATATAATTAAAAATGCTAAAAAAATAATTATTAAAACAGAAAATAATGTTCAAACACCAACTGAAATACCTGATATAATTAATACTTTAGTATTTGCTATAATCCAACATTTTATTGGAAATCCAACAGATTATCAAGAAAGAAATTCTTTAATATTATTAAATTTGACATGTAGAAAATTACAAAAATTTTAGATGGTATAAGGATGTTTTCCTTTCAAAAGTTATGACTAGAGAAGATAGCAGAGAAGCCTATTGGAAAGAAAGATTTATAGCTGGGTTACCAAAATTATTTGCAGAAAGAATTAGAGAAAAAATTAAAAAAGACTTTAATAATAGTATTCCTTATAGAGATCTAGCTTATGGTCAAATAATAAATTATATAAATCAAGAAGGATTAAAAATATGTAATGATTTACGATTAAAAGAAAAGATTAAAAAGGATGGAATCCAAGGCCATAAGGAATTATGAAGTTTTTGTCAACAATATGGATTTGAACCATCTAAAACTCCTTCTAAATCTAAAAAGAAAATTCCTAAACAATTTATTAAAAAGAACAATAAAATAAAACCATATATTAAAAATAAACAAAAATATTATAAAGATAAGAGTGATTTTCAAAAGAAAAAACAAGGTAAACAAGATATTGTTATTTGTTATAAGTGTGGAAGACAAGGACATTATTCAAAAGATTGTTATACTAGGAAAAAGATAAATGAGTTAAATATTTCTGATGAATTAAAAGAACAGATAAATAAAATACTTATTTATGAAAATTCAAATGAAGACAGTATTTCAGATTATTGTGATAATGATTTATATTATATTGAAGATTCTAATTCAGAAAGTAGTTCAGAAGACAATGCGTGTGAATGCGTTGGTCCTTGTGTTTGTGAAATTGATGGTACATCAAATTCTCTAACATCAGATAATAAAGATTTATTTGAATTATTAGAAAAAATTGAAGATAAAGAAGTAAAACAAGTATATTTAAAACAATTAAAAGAAAAATATAAACTACCAATAGAAAGGGAAACAAAAGCTTATAATTTTAATGAAATATGTCAAAGATTTCAAACAAAACAAATAAAAAAAAATCCTGTTACAATAACTGATTTACAAATAGAATTAAAAAATATAAAAGAAGAGATCCGAGAAATAAAATTACAAATTAAAGAATTAGAAAAAGAGAAAAATAAAGAAGATGAAGAAAACAATAACAATACTAAAAATGATACTGAAAATATATAAAAAATAAATCGTATAAAAGGATTAACTTCTCAAAAATGGTATACTAAGTTAAATATAATAATCAATAATGAATTTAGATTATCATTAGTTGCTATGATTGATAGTGGTGCTGACATGAATTGTATTCAAGAAGGATTAATACCCACAAAATACTATGAAAAGACTACATATAGATTATCTGGAGCCAATGGAAACCCATTAAATATTCAATACAAACTATCAAATGTTCATATTTGTAAAGAAAATTATTGTTACAAAACCCAATTAGTTCTAGTTAAGGATTTAACATCTCAAATTATATTAGGACTCCCATTTATAACTCAATTATATCCTTTTACAGTTGAAGAAAAAGGAATAAGTATTAAAGTATTAAATAAAAGGATCTGTTTTGAATTTGCCCATCCAATAACTTCAAAACAAATAAATATTTTGAGCTTAAAAGAAAAACAAAAGAAATTTTTAATTGAAGAAATTGATCATGTTAGAATAAAGAATCAATTACAAGATAAAATAATTATAAAAAGAATACAAGAAACTGAGATTAAATTTAAAGATAATATTTGTGCAAATATTCCAAATGCTTTTTGGGAAAGAAAACAACATGTTGTAAGATTACCTTATATTAAAGATTTTAATGAGAAAAATATTCCAACAAAATCTAAAGCTATACATATGTCTCAAGAGTTAGAGAGGTATTGTAAAAAGGAAATACAAGAATTATTAGATAAAAAGTTAATAAGGCCATCTAAATCCCCTTGGTCTTGTTTTGCCTTTTATGTTCAAAATAGTGCAGAAATTGAAAGAGGAGCTCCTAGACTAGTTATAAATTATAAACCATTAAAGTTTTAGAATGGATTAGATATCCTATACCAAATAAAAGAGATTTATTAAAAAAAATTTATGATTCAAAAATATTTTCTAAATTTGATATGAAGTCTGGATTTTGGCAAGTACAAATTGCTGAAGAAGATAGATATAAAACTGGATTTAATGTACCATTTGGACATTATGAATGGAATGTTAAGCCTTTTGGCTTAAATAATGCTCCTTCAGAATTTCAAAATATAATGAATGATATCATTTTACCATTAGGAAATTATGCAATTGTTTATAGGAAAAATTACAAGTTTTGTCCTTTATCTTTATAGTACTTTACAGGCGGTGTCCTTTTTTTCAAATGTTGACAGGCGGTGTCCTTTAGTAGGTATTTTGTTACAAGTTTTGTCCTTTCCACCCAACCTGGTTAAAAAACTCAGTTAATTTGTGGCACATGATAAGCACATGAGGGTAATTATGTCTTTTCTCCCATCCCTTCATTTCCCCTCTTTTATAACCCCCATAAACCCTAATTTGTTGTGACTGTTTGAACAACAGAAATAGAACCAGAGCTTTTCCCAAATGCTTCACTTTCATGCACAAGGTTGTGTGAGTGAGCTTCTTTTCTTTTTGCCTGAGCAACTGCAATTAGATGCCTCATTGACTTGTTTGAATCTATATTTCTTGAACCAGACAATAAACTTGTTCTAGCCACTTGAAATTATGCCCTGTTTGAATCGCATTCAAGTTTTTTCTCACACCAGGGGAATCTTGAATAGCTTCAGTCACTCCAACGACTTCTTCAATAGACATTGAATAGCTTCAGTCACTCCAACGACTTCTTCAATAGACATTGAAGTGTGTGAGAGTTTAACATAATCAGTATTTTCCCCTGTTTTAGGTGTAACAGAGCTTTCAGTTGTTCTATCTTCCGGCATGCCTTCCGGGACCAGACGACGACGTTTTGTAGGTTGTACAACATCTTCGTCACCAAGAACTCTACCACCACCATCTCCCACCTCCCACCACCACAACCATCCGCCATCCTTCTCAACCTTCATCCACCACCACCTCCCACCACAATCATCTGCTGTCGCCCACACTTCTACCACCAACATCATCTCCCACCTCCCACCACCACCACCACAACAACCATCCGCCGCCGCCCACACATCAACCACCATCATCATCAACCGATGCAAGATCACCGGCCACCCAACTGCCCAACAAACCCTCATAAATGGTACTCTGATCAAACTGGAGTATACAGCAGCAAACACCCACCAGTCGTCTCCGATCTCAGAACTGTTTCGTCGTCTCCTATCCCAGCCCTGTTCCGCCGTCTCTGATCACAGACCTGTGTCGCCGTCTCAGATCACAGACCTGTGTCGCTGTCTCGATCTCACCGTTGTTCGAACCCGTATTCATCGATAAACCTCCACCGCCTCCGGTAATTTTTGAGGGTAATGATTTGGGGGGGTTTTTTAAGTTGATTTTAAAGAACTCACATTGAGTGTGAATGAGAGATAGTGAGTTGCATGCCATATGTACTACAGATGTTCTTGGTGTGAAGCTTTAGTTGGTTCAGATTGGGTCACTAGAAGATTGGGGTTGGTTCGAATTACACAGAGAGAGAGAGAGAGAGATGAGAGAGAGAGAGATGGGTTGGTTCAGATTATAGAGAGAGAAAGTTTATATTTCTTTTAGTTTTTATTTTTTACAAATTATCCCTAAATAAGAATTCTTTACAAACTAGTCCCTAAACATACGTTTTTTACACAATAGTCCCTAAAGAGATGAAATGACAACAATGCCCTCATGTGCAAGGCACATGACCAAATTTAACCAAAAATTCTAACTGAGTTTGGCCTAAAGGACAAAACTTGTAACAAAATACCTACTAAAGGACACCGCCTGTCAACATTTGAAAAAAAGGACACCGCCTGTAAAGTACTATAAAGATAAATGACAAAACTTGTAATTTTTCCTTGTTTATATTGATGATGTATTGATATTTTCAAATTCCTTAGACCAACATTTTAAACATTTAAATGCTTTCTATAATATTATTCATAAAAATGGATTAGTGATATCACCTTCTAAAATGAGTCTTTTTCAAACAGAAATAAGATTTTTAGGACATAATATTATTCAAGGAACAATAATACCTATTAACAGAAGTTTAGAATTTTCAAATAAATTCCCAAATGAAATCAAAGATAAAAAGCAATTGCAAAGATTTTTAGGATGCTTAAATTATATTCATGATTTTTTCAAAGACTTAGGAATTGTATGTAAACCTCTATATGATAGATTAAAAAAGAACCCAAAACCATGGACTCAAGAACATACAGATATAGTAAAATATATTAAAGATAAAATAAAATGTCTACCATGTTTACATATTCCCCATCCCAATGCAAAACTAATTGTAGAAACCGATGCAAGTGATCTAGGATTTGGAGGAATATTAAAACAAGAATTAGATAATAAAGAAAGTTTAGTTAGATATTATTCAGGTGCATGGAATGATACTCAGAAAAATTATTCTACAATCAAAAAGGAAATTTTAAGTATAGTTTTATGTATAAAAAAGTTTGAAGATGATTTATATATGAAACCATTTTTATTAAGAATCGATTGTTTATCTGCAAAATATATTTTAGAAAAAGATATAAAAAATTTAATTTCAAAACAAGTTTTTGCAAGATGGCAAGCATTATTAAGCAACTTTGATTTTCAAATAGAATTTATAAAAGGAGAAAATAATTTTTTACCAGATTTTTTATCAAGAGAACTTTTACAGGGAATATGAGCAACGATTCTTCAAAAAAGATTGTATTTTCAAAACAATAATTCTCAAAGTCCCAATTATCAAGTTCTCCAGGTTCTCCATCAAGACCAGCCCATTTACAACAATTTCCCTTATTACCCAATATTCAAAACAGATTTGCCCCTTTAACCCCAGGGCCTAGACCTAGACCTCCATTCTCATCCATTATCCAAAATCTAGAATCAAAACCTATTATTCAACCCCCTTCTTTCACAAAGCTTTCTAAACCAGCCTCTCCTTCAACATCTTCACCAGCCACTATTCCTTACACTATTAACCCAAATAAAAAGATTATCAAAATTTTAGAACCTTTGGAAGTTGAAAAGGTTAGCCAAAATTTTTTATCTCTAATTGACTTCATCTATCCAAGAGGATGCCACTTTTTCAAAGGAGAATACAAGACCCGAGAATATTATCAAGCAATTTTAGTAGATTCAGAATCAGCAGTTATTCGACACAATTTTAATAAGGAAGATCCTACTAAGATTGCTTATAGTCAAGTAAAAATTTTAAGAGTCCTATCCCTAGAAGACTGGAATTCTAAACCCTATAATCCAAAAACCCTTTCAGGTTTCAGTGCCTATCCTCAATACGACTATTATGATTATCAAGATGCATGGGAATATGCATTTTTTCTAAGAAACTTTGACCATTCCTGGTTTTTTCAATTTGACAAAGAATTTTCAAATACTTATCCTAGATGGTTTGTTAAATGGTTCAAATATATGGGAATTATTCCAGAAGCTTTTCCAAAGGAGATTTCAGAAGCATTTTCAAGATTTGTCGAATATTTTCAACATGAAGGTACACCAATTTTTGAATATACTCTACAGTTTATGAGTGTATTCAGAATCCCATGGATTTGTTTATGGACGTACAATTTTCAAGAAGAAAGCCCTTCAGAACTTTCTCCTCCATTGCTCTTTAGACAATATAGATGCAAATGGTGGAATAAGTTTGTTATTACAAAAGCCAATTCTCAAGCAGTTACTAAGTACTATAAAGAATTAACCATTCAATATGAAAAAAGTCTAAAGTCTCCAATTCGAGATATCAAGGCTAGCGATGAAGACCAAGAGTATATTAAAAGATTTTCAGATTGTAAGTCTCCAGAAGATATTTTAAAATTAGTCAATGAAATTCGACAGTCTCCTTCCCCTTCAAAACATTCATCCCCGGAGACTGAAGTTTTTCAAGATTCTCAAGACCCATTTGATATGATGTAAAATAATAATAATAATAATAATTTTTATGCTTATCTATATATTTGGCCGACAAAGAGATATTAAAGTGGTGCAATTGTCAACAAAAGAGTGGTGCAATTGTCAACAAAAGGACAATCAACTTTTCTTATTTTCAAAAGTGGAGCAAATAATTCAACAAAAGGACATTCAACTTTCCAATTATAGAAGATTGTGCAACAAAGAGACAATCAACTTTTCCAATCTTCAAAGATGGTGCAAATAATTCTCAATATGGACAAACAACTTTAAGGAGCATTTTCAACAAAGCAATTTCATACGGGAACTTTTTCCAAGATTCAATTATGAAGACCCTTTTATTTCATCTATAAAAGGAAGGATGATCAATGAAGAAAGACACACTTTTCTACACACCTTTTCTTACATCTTCTCTTATGTATGAAAAAACCCTCAAACCCAAAACTTGTATTATCAACTTCTCTATGTTCAAGATCTTTAGATTTTCAAATTATAGTTGCTCTTCCCAATTGTAAGGAGATCAATTGTAATCAAGATTTTCAATCAATAAATTCAAGTATATTTTAAATTTATATCATGGTTGTTTATGTTGCCATCTCTTTAAATTAATTCATATTGTCTTCATGTTTAATCTTCTTCATATCAAATGATCCTAAACTATATATATATATATATATATATATATATATATTACTATATAATATATTCCCTAGGACTAAGATGTAATTTCCTCCCCTAATTTTAAGACGAAACCTCAATAGTCATGCAATTTCTCCTCATATTACATCATTTTCTCCCGAATTTGCCCCCAAAATTCAATGTCTGTAGCCTACATGATTCTTGCACAATGAACTAGAGTCAGGATATACTAGGAAGTTTATTTGGGTAGAAAGGCTAGGAAGTAATCTTGACCATCTATTAAATAATTAATGGCTAAGATTAAATAGGTGAAATTGAACAAAAAAAGAGACGCGTGAGTTAGTTTGGGGGTATTCTAGTCCATCCAAGTCAATAGTTTCTCTATCCTCCAATTCCCCATCGTTTTTAAAACGTTAATAACTTTTCATACGACAATATTTTTTTTATAAAAATTACACCATAAAAACGAGCGTTTTTTATCTTTAAAACGAGCACACTATTGCTATACTTTTAAATTTTTTTCGAAAACCCATATGTGTAAAACACAATGGATAGAACAACACACTATAACCCAGGTTCTAAAACGCAATCGGGTTTCATATGGTCGTGTTTATGTTTTAACATGGTCATGCCTATATTCTAAGATGATCATGTTTATGTTTTAACATGGTTGTTAGGGGAGGATTTTCTAACAATTAGTGATCCTCATACGTTATCCTAGTTAATGATCCTTTCTTCTGTGACAGATAGTGATCCTCAGAAGAGCTTCAGGATCAGGATCATGGATCACTTTAAGGATCCTCGTACTGACGATTGTTTGTTTGTGTTTTGTATTACTTCGCAGGAGTTATAAGCTTGACTTAGTCTTGGCGACATTCCTGGAGAATATTCCCAAACTATCCCGCACGTGCTTGGCCAAAAATGGACGTTGTGGAGAACGTGGGAGCTTGGCACAAAAGTCGGATAGTTAGTTTTAGTAGTTAATTTCTATTTTAAAAGGGGTAACGAGCTAGTAGAAAAACACTTAGTCAATTCTCAGCTACACACTCTCATACACTCGCATACTTGAAGCTCTGGACGAACATTCATTCATATTCATTCACTCTTACACATTTCACAATAGTGATCCTTGTACCTAGCTCGTTACTATCCGAAGTTGTATACATTTTTCATTTATTTGAGCTTGGTGATCGGTAGTTTCCATCACCCGGGGTTTTTTGTGCCGGAGATCAACTCTTGATCAAGGGCTTTTTCCCCGTATACATCCTTGTGTCATTTGTGCAAATTACATTGAAGTGATCCTTGTTATTGATATACATAATTAGCATCATACCCCGTAACAAAGAGTTTGGTTGCAATATCCTCATCAGATTTTTTGACCAAAACAGTTTGGCGCCCACCGTGGGGCGATTGGTGCTTCGTCCTTAGAAAAATTCGTATTTCTGTGCTCATTTCGGTTCACTACAACCAAGCAAATGGCTTCCTCAGCGAAGAATGCTTCAAATTTGATGCCCTCATTCACTTCTTCTCAAGGCGTTCCCCCTTTGCCTCCACCACCTTCTGGATCCCAGAAGAATGCTGAGAATGCTGCGAAGAAACCAACTCCCATTTTCTCAAAACCTCCAACTTCTTCTGCTTCTTACACTCCCACTACTAGTGACATGTTTACTTTGATTTTGCAGATGAAGGATCAAATACGGCAACAGGATAAGACCAATGAGAGGATTCTCAAAGAAATCGGAGATCTCAAGAAACAAAAGACAACAGCAGAGGATCATTCCCCACTGGTGCCGAAATCCTTGAATTTCGATACTCCGGTGATTACTTCTCAGCCATCAGTGGCTCCAGACGTTCAATATGTGGGTGGACCAAAAGGAGTGCACTACGGAACAACAACAGTGACCCAGGCATCATGTTCATATTTCCAGCTAGCGGGATCCTATTCTCAGCATATGGGATCCCTCACGAGTTCAGGAGGATATTCAGGAATGCAGCAGGTTCAAGGATCCTCCTTCCTCCCAGGATCATCCCAGGTTCAAGGATCCTCCTTCCTCCCAGGATCATCCCAGGTTCAAGGATCCTCCTTCCTCCCAGGATCATCCCAGGTTCAAGGATCCTCCTTTGTTCCAGGATCATCCCAGGTTCAAGGATCCTCCTTTGTTCCAGGATCATCCCAGGTTCAAGGATCCTCCTTTATTCCAGGATCATCCCAGGTTCAAGGATCCTCCTTCTTTCCAGGATCATCCCAGGTTCAAGGATCCTCCTTCCTCCCAGGATCATCCCAGGTTCAAGGATCCTCCTTCCTCCCAGGTTCAAGGATCCTCCTTCCTCCTAGGATCATCCCAGGTTCAAGGATCCTCCTTTGTTCCAGGATCGTCCCAATTTCAGGGATCCTTCTAGATGCCAGGATCCTTAAGGAGTTTGCAAACAGGAAGCTCAGATGTCCATCAGGGAGATTTTATTCCAATGCAGACCAACGCTTCTACTGGTCCCTCGATCATTCCAGAGCCTCAACAATATGGATTAACATCCAATCTTCCTAATCTAAATCCAATGGGAGGTAACACTTTTAATAATTCTTATACTACTAACCATGGTCTTATGCAGGATCCAGGAATCAATCATGCCATGGCCAGAGAATTGCAAAAGTTAAAGGATATGATATCAAGTGTTCCAGGAGTGGTCAAGCCTATCCCAGAGATTGCAGATGGGAGCCACAAGATATCTCGTTTTGCACCACCAATCTGTGATGCTGAGATACCCAAGAGGTTCCATGCGCCAACAATGAAGCTGTATGATGGTTCGACAGATCCTGAGGAACACATAGCACAATACAGGGAGAGGATGGAGATCAATCCAATTCCAGAAAGATTAAAGGAAGCATGCCTATGCAAGGGATTCGGATCCACTCTTACTGGATCAGCTCTCAAATGGCTGCTAAGTCTTCCTCCCTATTCCATTACCTCATTTGCTAACCTAGTTAACTTGTTTAATAATCAGTTTTCTTGTAGTAGAAAATTTGAACGATTAACTAGTGATCTATATAGGATAACCCAGGGTCATAATGAATCATTAAGGGATTACATTACCAAATTTAGTAAAGAATCCTTAGACATTCCCAACTTAGATATAGCTACGGCTGTTGAGGCCTTTAAAATGGGATTGCTTAGGGATTCGTCTTTCTATGATGATCTTGTTATGACACCATGCAGGAACTTAGATGAGGTAAGAACCCGAGCACTTAGGTTCATTCGGCTAGAGGATGACAAGAGGATCCAGGAGAGGTTAGCAGGATCCTCAAAGCAGGATAAGCAAGGATCCTCATTCAGGAACAACAAGTTCAGATCCTACAACAGATCTGATAACCAGAACGTGCATTCTGTTGATCAAGAAGAGGATGATGAGGATTATCCTCCAATTTCTGAATATTGTTTTTGTGTTGATAACAACGAACTAATCCTTGCGATGCAGAACCTAGGTGATAAAGCTAGATGGCCGAGAAAAAATGATAGGCCAGCTGCAACTAAGGATAAATCAAAGTGGTGTGCATACCATGAAGACTTTGGGCATCTCACAGAAGAATGCATTGCACTAAGAAAGGAAATTGGATACTTGTTGAGCAAGGGGCATCTAAAAGAATTGTCGGGAAGAAAAAAGTCAAAGACTCAGGATCCTTAAAGGATCCCTGAGAAGGCTCCAGCCCCTCCAGCAGATGCACAAGTGATAAACTTCATTTCTGGAGGCTCAGACATTTGTGGCACATCCTTCTCAGCAGCTAAAAGGCATGCAAAGGAAACTAAAATGGATAATGGAGAAAGACCAGTTCGAACATCAAGTGTCTCCGAAGGAAAAGTCATAACCTTTGATGAAGAGGATCGTGTTGATATCCAGGATCCTCATCACGATGGTTTAGTTATTACTCTTTTCATATCTAACCATTTTGTCCGCAGGATCCTTATAGACGGAGGAAGTTCAGTGAACATTATCCAGCTTGATGTTCTAAAGAAGATGGGTATCCCTGAATCAGAGATCATACCAAGATCCTCTGTGCTCATGGGATTTAGTGGCGAAACTAAGAATACACTGGGGGACATTAAACTCCCAATATACATTGAAGGCCTACACTCTTATAAAAAATTTTGTGTTATTGATTGTTTATCTTGTTGTAATGTTATCCTTGGCAGGCCCTGGATACACGATATGAAAGCAGTCCCATCTACCTACCATCAATGTGTGAAGCTCCCTAGTCCTTGGGGAATAGTGAAGATTGATAGTGATCAGCAGGAGGCTAAGAATTGCTACACTTCATCGATGAAACCAGCCTCGAAGTCAAGGGAGCAATAGCAATCAAAGTATCCTCCAAGGGATGTCTTGGAGGCAAGAGAGCAGGATGTGGTAGAAATCCTCATGGATCCCGATGATCCTGAATCCAAAATCTATATCGGATCAGGGATCCTTGGCGAAATGAAAGAAGACCTCGTATCCTTCCTAAAAAGGAGAAAGACTACCTTTGCATGGAAACACGAAGATATGACTGGTATATCCAAAGATGTTATCACTCACAAACTCGGCATTGGCAGATCCTTCAAACCAATCCATCAAAGGAGAAGAAAGTTTGCACCGGAAAGGAATGCCATTATCCAGGAAGAGGTAGAGAAATTGCTCCGGGCAGGTATGATTAGGGAGGTCAAGTATCCAAGATGGTTGGCCAATGTGGTTGTTGTTCAAAAGAAAAACGGAAAGTGGAGGGTATGTGTCGATTTTACCGATCTAAATAAGGCATGTCCCAAGGATCCTTTCCCATTACCCCACATTGACTCCATGGTGGATGCAACTGCGGGTCATGAACTGTTAACTTTTATGGATGCTTCATCTGGATTCCAACAAATCCAAATGGAACCATCCGACCAAGAGGATACAGCCTTCATGACTCCAACTGGTATATACTGCTATATTGCTATGCCGTTCGGATTAAGAAATGCAGGTGCAACATATCAAAGGCTGGTGAATATGATGTTCAAGGATCAGATTGGACAAACTATGGAGGTTTACATAGATGATATGGTGGTAAAATCCATAAAAGCTGAGGATCACCTAAGAGACTTGGAGGAAGCATTCGATATCCTTGACAAATATAACATGAAACTTAATCCTTCAAAATGTCACTTTGGTGTTAAAGCAGGTAAATTCTTAGGATATATGGTGACAAAGAGAGGCATTGAAGCTAGCCCGGAACAAATCAAAGCAATAGTAAACATCAAATCTCCGGCCAATGCTAAAGATGTTCAAAGGCTAACAGGCAAGATAGCAGCTTTGAACAGATTCATATCCAAATCCTCAGAGAAATGCAAAGAATTCTCTGATATCCTAAGGAAGAATAAGAAATTTGAGTGGACTGAGAAGCATGAAAATGCTTTAAGAGCCCTTAAGGATTACCTATCCTCAGCCCCGGCTTTGATGAAACCAGAAAAAGGCGATGTGTTATCCTTGTATCTTGCAGTATCCTCAAAAGCAGTAAGTGCGGTCCTTGTTAAGGATCATGAAGGTACACAACATCCTGTCTATTATGTAAGTAAGAGTTTACTTGATGCCGAATCCAGGTATTCACACCTTGAAAAACTTATTCTTGCATTAATTATGGCATCTACTAAGTTAAGACATTATTTTGAAACTCATGTTATCATTGTTAAAACTAATTTTCCAATTAAGAATGTCCGCAGGAAACCAGAGATGTCAGGAAGGATGGCTAAGTGGGCAGTGAAGCTAAGTGCATATGATATAAGATATGAGCCTAGGACAACTATCAAATCCCAAGCATTAGCTGACTTTGTGGCTGATTTCAGTAGTGATTTACAAGAAGAAGCTGAGTTAGAAGTCCAGCAGCTAGAAGAGACTAAGGATCCTTGGATACTCTATACTGATGGATCCTCAAATGTCAAAGGCACAGGGCTTGGAATACTACTAAAATCGCCACAGGGGGACATAATACCCCACTCTATAGCTTGTGAGTTCCAAACCACTAACAATGAGGCTGAATATGAAGCCTTAATTGCTGGTTTGCAAATTGTAAAGCATATGGGGATCAGGTATCTTGAGGTACATGTAGATTCATTGTTAATTACAAACCACTTTAATGGATCCTACGCTGTTAAAGGTGAAAAGCTAACCAAATATTTAGAGATAGTCAAAAGTTTGGCACTCTCTTTTGTTTCCTTTAGTTTGACACAGGTACCAAGGGAAGAAAATACAGAGGCTGATGCATTGGCTAATTTAGGATCATCCTTGAAGATCCCGGAGGATATCAAGATCCCTATTATCCATATCCTGACCCCGGCTATTGAGGATCATGTGGCTATGGAGATAGGAAATGATTCTGTAATGATCCCTAGTGAGGATACTCGATCCCATTCAGGATCAGGATCATGGATCTCACCAATTATGAGATACTTACAACATGGAGAGATTCCTACAGGAGAAAACCCTAGGGCTTTCAAATCTAAGGTATCTCAATTCACAATTTTAAATAATATGTTGCATAGACGATCTCTTGCAGGACCATACTTGAGATGCATTGAGGATCCTGAAATCCAAGAAGTTTTAAAAGACTTCCATGAAGGAGATTGTGGAAATCACACTGGGGGCAGGGCATTATTCTCAAGGATCCTAAGGACAGGATACTACTGGCCAACCATGAAGAAAGATGCTGTGCAGTATGCTAAAAGATGTGATCCTTGTCAGAGACACAGCAATATCCTTCATCAACCAGCTGAATTATTGCATCCATATCCTCCTCTTGGCCATTTATGAGATGGGGTATGGATATAGTTGGTAAGCTCCCTAAGGCACCTGGTGGAAAAGTATTTATGCTTGCTATGACTGATTACTTCTCCAAGTGGATAGAGGCTGAAGCTTTTGCCCAAGTCAGAGAAAAGGAAGTTATATCCTTCATTAAAAGAAATATTATAACTAGATTTGGAATTCCTTCTGAGATTATATGTGATAATGGTTCCCAATTTATTGGGGGCAGAACCACTAACTTTTGTGACAGCTGGGGGATTAGGATGATAACATCAACACCAGTCCACCCACAAGCTAATGGTCAAGCAGAATCATCCAATAAGATCATCATCAACAATTTGAAGAAGAAGCTTGGATCCAAGAAAGGGAAATGGGCAGAAGAACTACCCTATGTGCTTTGGGCTGATAGGACAACCCCTAAGAATGCTACTGGTCAAACCCCATTCTCTTTGGTGTTTGGGGCAGAATCAGTGATCCCAACAGAAATGGTGGTTCCAACTGCAAGAACAAGTACCCGTGATCCTGAGGAGAATGATGAGAACTTGGCTCAAGACCTGGATACTATTGAAGAAATCAGGGATATGGCTAGGATAAGGATGGCCAGTTATCAGCAAAGAATGGCTGGTGCTTACAACAAAAATGTCAGGATCAGGAGGTTTCAAGTTGGAGATATGGTATTAAGGAAAGCATTTCAGAATACCACCAATCCTGCTGATGGAAAATTGGCTCCAAAATGGGAAGGCCCTTATTTGATTGAAGATGAAGCAGGAAAAGGGGCATATAGATTGCTAACCATGGAAGGTGATTTGCTACCAAGAGCTTGGAATGCTGTCCACTTGAAGAAATATTTCATGTGAGCAGGATCCTCATGACACAGGTGATCCTCACGATAGGGACATCCTTAAAGGATCCTCAAAGTATCGGTGATCCTTACTTAGGTAATATCCTATACTTGAACTATTTCATTTCTTTATTTTCTCATATAAGGATAAGGATCATGTATCCTTTATCCATCTCTCACGTGAGTTTAAGTTTTGAAAGTTCAGGTATCCTTAGCATAACACTGGTTATCCGCTGAAGCAATCCGTTCCTTGGGTTTAACCCCAGTTATTTGGGCTTGACCCCAGTTCCGCCTGTAGCGCATGATGATCCTGGTATAGTTCAAGGCAGTGGGACCAGTACTCGTTTTAGGGGCTGATAATTCCATTGTACTGGCTATGCTTAGGATCCTACGTATAATGGTAGACGTACCATACATCCGTTCCTAAGGTTTCTAACGTTTTCACGTTAGCTAAGGTTTCTAACGTTTTCACGTTAGCTAAGGTTTTGGCATTTTCATGTCACTAAGTTTGGATAGTCGCCAGTTAGGGCCATACTCCAGTTTACATACGATCCTTGGGCTTGTCCCCAGTTATCCTTGGGCTTGTCCCCAGTTATCCTTGGGCTTGTCCCCAGTTGCTGACTCTTATCTTATATTGGCTTAGTCCCAAGTTATGCTCTATTTCAGGTTCTTGAAGATAGGCAACTAGGGATCCTTGATCCTTACTTTATTCTAAGGTTTATCTTATAGTTATCCTTATTATGGTTAGGATCCTAACTTGGATCCTCAGGTATGATCCTTAACTATTTTTAATTCTATTCATTATTTATTTGAATAACCCTTAAAGTTTGACAACTAGACTTGTGATCCTTAAAACATATTGCTTTCTGAGATTCTTTAACTAAAGGATATCTGATCATGGATCATATCCTAAGTATTTTCAATTTGACTTATTCAAAATTATTTGTTCAATGAATAAACATTACAATAAAGGAAAATCAAAGAAACACAAGGATAACAACACAAGATAAGCGACAAAAGGTTAAGATTTTATTTATTAACAAAAGACTAACCCTTAAAAGGTTGTCAAAATTACCTACCCGAGCATCTACCAGCAAAACGTGGCCCGTCCGCTGGGGTAGGTAAAGGGTGTCCATGATAATAAGTTCAAAAGTAGTGCAGGAATATAAAGGCGGCAGGATCACAATGGCTTCATCCCCCAAACAGAGGATCCCTCCACCAATTGCAATCCTGCCTATTGTCCAAAGGATCATACATGATCCTTAATCCTAAAACCTATTGTTCAAAGTACAAACCCTTAAATTGTTCAACATCACAACCACAAAAAGTTACTATCAAACTTAAAAAATGGGCTCCGGCTACGTCTAGAAATGTCCTTCATCGCCCATCCATGCAGCCTATGCCTTCGCTGCATCCTCTTCCCCTCCAGCTGTGGTATCCTTCATCAGATCCTTTCCACTGCCACTTGCCTCAATCGCCAAGACCTCAGTAGCCTCCTCCTCATCGTCTTCAAGATCGGCTAACCTTGCTTTCCAGCCCTCAACATCCCAGCTACCTTTGTCAAAGTTAGGATCTTGAGCTTCTTGGGCCATCTTCAGTTTTGTCTGATACATTGTGATGGCAGCAGAGACCTTTGCACCTTCTATGAGGTCGTGCTTCTCATAGTCAAGGTCAATCAGAAGTTTAGCCGTCTTAGTCTTCTCATCTTGAAGTTCCTTCCGGAGATCAGCAAGTGCAAGGTCCTTGAGCACGGCAACCTGTTGGAGGTCAGCGATCTTCTTGTCCTGCTCCTCAACATTCCCCACGTAATCTTCAATCTCAGCAAATTTCTGCAAAGAAAAGGATAAAGCATTTCAAGATCAGGTGATCCTTATACGAGTAGGATACCTAGGCAGAGTTGTGATCCTTACATCGTTGAAGTATTCGATGAACTGGTGGCGGATCAGTGGTAGGCCTTGAAGATCTTCAGCATCAGAAGTTTTCCTCTTCTTGACACCCTTTCCTTTAGTGGGTGCCTTTGGAATGGAGATGCTAGGACTGGTAGTGGATCTCTTCTTCCTGGATCGTACGACATCAAGGTCAGCCGCGTTGAACTGGGATACAGGCTTGGCAGATTTTCCAGCACCTGCACATTCAAAGCAAGATAAGTATCCTTATCCTATTTCAATTTACTTATTTATTTTAATAATTAAACTATGTAAAAGGCAGGATACTTACTTGACATGGTAATGGAACCTGAGGATACTTCTTGTGAATCTTGGGTCTCTACCTTGAATGTCCTTGTTTCAGGATCAAGCTTCCAAAAAGCAGCAAGCCTATCCTTGGTTTCAGGTGATGTGATGATGTGTGAGACAGAAATAGCTGCATAACACAAGACAAAAAGGGGGTCAGTAATCCTTATACAAAAACAAGACTGCCTAGTGATCCTTCTCAGGATCCTCAGGCCTACCATTGGTGGACCATGTTCTTGGTAAATGCTTTCCGTCGGGAATGGTATCCCTCCTGACAAAGAAGAAGCGACGTTTCCAATTTGTGTCATTCTTGGTAACTTTAAGAAGAGGGTGTTCTCCGCCGGGTTTTCGTTTGAACAAATAGCGATGGGATCCAAAGGTGGTAAGATCATACAATTGTGTCAGCTCTGACATGCCTAAATCAATGCCCTCCTGCTCGATGATCCTCTCCAGGGTATACAAAACCCTCCAAATCATCGGCATGGCTTGGATGTACGAGATGCCGGTAAGGGAAAAGAAGGATTGTGTAAATTCTGGGAAAGGATAGGTGTATCCTATGACAAATGGAGTAACTGGAAAGGCAACCCATGTATCTGAAACATAGTCGCTCAGAATAGTAGGATCAAAGGGTTTGAAAAAAGCACTCGCAGGAAAGCAACAACGAATCTTGTCTATTTGAGCATCATTGAAGCAACACCTCTCATTTGTGGAGTCTTTGATGATCTTTTGACTCTTCAAGGGACTATCCTTCTGGTGATCCTTAGCGGGGGAGGACCGGAGCATCATTCTCAAAGTGATGGTAATAAAGAAAGAAAAACAGAGTAAGAGAGGGAGAAAGAGGAGAAAGAGATACCTGATTGATCTTCGACTGAGAATATAAAGGGAGTTTCTTTCGGATTTTAATGCATTTGATCCTATCTCTATCTCCTATTTATAATCATGATCGTGCAGGTTGTCACTTCTGTGACGTCATGGTTGCAACGGCTAGTTCGAAATCAACGGCTATATATCCGTTAGTTAGTTGCGGATAAGATTAAGAAAATATAACTCGCTTATTTTACAAATTACTCCTTATATTTTGGGGGCAATTGTTAGGGGAGGATTTTCTAACAATTAATGATCCTCATACGTTATCCTAGTTAATGATCCTTTCTTCTGTGACAGTTAGTGATCCTCAGAAGAGCTTCAGGATCAGGATCATGGATCACTTTAAGGATCCTCGTACTGACGATTGTTTGTTTGTGTTTTGTATTACTTCGCAGGAGTTATAAGCTTGACTTAGTCTTGGCGACATTCCTGGAGAATATTCCCAAACTATCCCGCACGTGCTTGGCCAAAAATGGACGTTGTGGAGAACGTGGGAGCTTGGCACAAAAGTCGGATAGTTAGTTTTAGTAGTTAATTTCTATTTTAAAAGGGGTAACGAGCTAGTAGAAAAACACTTAGTCAATTCTCAGCTACACACTCTCATACACTCGCATACTTGAAGCTCTGGACGAACATTCATTCATATTCATTCACTCTTACACATTTCACAATAGTGATCCTTGTACCTAGCTCGTTACTATCCGAAGTTGTATACATTTTTCATTTATTTGAGCTTGGTGATCGGTAGTTTCCATCACCCGGGGTTTTTTGTGCCGGAGATCAACTCTTGATCAAGGGCTTTTTCCCCGTATACATCCTTGTGTCATTTGTGCAAATTACATTGAAGTGATCCTTGTTATTGATATACATAATTAGCATCATACCCCGTAACAAAGAGTTTGGTTGCAATATCCTCATCAGATTTTTTGACCAAAACAATGGTTATGTTCTTTGCACTCAAATTCTGAAAACGTACACTCCAGGACTAAAACGCAATGGGTTTCACATGGTGATGCTTCTCTTTTAACATGGTCATGCCTTTGTTTTAACATGGTCATGCTTCTGTTCCAACATCCACGTTCTAAAACGCAATGGGTTTTAACATGGTCATGTTTATGTTTTAACATGGTCATGTCTTTGTTCCAACATGATCATGCTTCCCTTTTAACATGATCATGTTCTTTTACATTTAAGTTCTAAAACGCAAAACCCAAAATCAAGATTTTACACTACATATTCTAAAAAGCAATGGAGTTTTAACATGGCCATCTTTATGTTTTAACATGGTCATGCTTTTGTTCTAACATGACCATGCTTCTATTTTAGCATGATCATGTTCTTTGCACTCCAGGTTGTAAAACGCAATGAAACACGAAATCAATATTTTGCACTGCAGGTTTTAAAAAGTAATGAAGTTTTAACATGGCCATGTTTATGTTTTAACATGGTCATGCTTTTGTTCCAACATGACCATGCTTCTATTTTAGCATGATCATGTTCTTTGCTTGTAAAACATAATGAAACCAAAAACCAATATTTTGCACTGTAGGTTCTAAAAAGCAATAGAGTTTTAACATGGCCATGTTAATGTTTTAACATGGTCATGCTTTTGTTCCAACATGACCATGCTTCTATTTTAGCATGATCATGTTCTTTACACTCCAGGTTGTAAGACGCAATGAAACCCAAAATCAATATTTTGCACTGCATGTTCTAAAAAGCAATGGAGTTTTAACATAGGTTCTAAAAAGCAAAGTAGTTTTAACATGGTTATGCCTTAGTTCCAACATGAGCATGCCTCTGTCTTAGCATGATCATGTTCTTTGCACTGCAGGTTCTAAGACGCAATGGGTTTTAACGTGGTCATGCCTTTGTTCCAACATGACCATGCTTCTATTTTAGCATGGTCATGCCTCTGCTTTAACATCCCGAAGAACAAAAATGAAAAGAACTCTAACTAAAACATAATGAGGTGAAAAACGAAATTGAGGTTTGACAACCTAAACGCAATGAAAATAAAAAATAACACAACCTACAAAAGAACTCCGATTAACGACAGTGGATGGAGAAAGAATGTCACACCCCAACCGATGGCGGATACATCAGAATGAGACGAACGAGATTGCTCGAGACTTCATAACACTAGTTGTGACAATAATCAATTCAAAACCGATTTCATTTCATAACAATAATTGTTAAAAACAACATGGAATTCAAAGTACAACATTGAAAGATAAAGTATGACAAAGTTTAATAACAAATACGACAACAAAAATCTAGCATTTCTAAGTGTGTTTCTAAGTCATCCCTACTAGATTTCGTCATGATCATCATCAACCTGCAACATGTTTAAAAGTATAGTTCATCACACAAGGCATTGGCGAGTACACAAGTTTAATACATAGCATAAGATAAAATGTTTAAACGAATCCACATGGCAACTAAGTTATCAAGATTAACGTACAATTGGCATGTGAATATTCAAGTCAACCCTCTGATTACCGCAAGAATTAAATTTAACATGATCACTAGTCTATGGGCTGTGCGTTACTCCTATAACGATATACATGTTAAATGGAGGCTCGTACGAAGTTAATGACATGTTTATCACATAAGAATCACCCAAAAAACGAATCAAGTATAACGAATAAGTATGCATGTATTGGATTGTTTGTGCATTGCATAAAGTATAAGTGCGATTGTGATTTTAATAGGCTAAAACATATTGCACCCAAAAAGTGTAAAGCGTAAAAAGGGATGTTCAAGTGTACTCACGGTTTTGCAAGCTTTCCTTTGTAATCCCGTCAAGAGTTGGAGAGTTTGAGAATGGAACACGAAAGTCACCCTACATGGGGTAAACGAAGGTGTGTAAGTAACGAATTTTAATTGGGAGATTCAGATTGGAATTCAAAGTATAAAAAGTATATATGTATGAAAGTATTATCTAGTCTAAGTACTCATTTTTTACACTAAGTTATATGTGATTTCATGGGTCCTAATTCGCCCATTAGAATCAATAACGAGAGTCTTAGCTTCGTAGATATGGTAGCCTAAGTTTATGACGAATAACCATGACCCGATTATCATCATAAATTCAGCCATGTTTGTATTTATATACATATTTACATAGTTATAATATTAACCCAAAACTAAGTCCATCATAGATTGTCATATAAGTCAAGCATGGAGGATTAACCTCTTTGTATGATTCACCACTACACAAATCATCACAAGGATGATTCGGATGGTCATGAATAATAAGAAATAAAACTAACTAATGCATGCTCAAGTGGCCAAGTAAATCCTAACCCGGATGAACCACCACGACATGGAAAGAGTTATCTAAGTGTCGGTGGTTAGGCGGGGTTATGTTACTTTGATACTAGGAAACCACTTGAGTGTTCATACACAAGGTTCACAAGTGAGGTAGTGGAACTAGATTGGAAAGCCAAAGCTCCCATGATTCCACTTTTACAAGTCACAAGTCCAACATATGGAAGATGATGAATCATGCTTGTTTTCAACACTTGGATTATGATATGTATGAACTGAAAAGTAAAGAGTTTTGAACCCATAACTTGAGGGAAATCACCTCAACACAAACCCACAACTATAGGCTAAATTGTGAGCTTGGTGGGTACAAAATTCCACCAAGTTTTAGCAAGTAAAATTGAAGTTACATAAACATGAACAAAAATATATCTTACTTTGGATCTCAAATATGGTGAGGTTTCACCTTAGTTTGTCATGGCAAACTTGTGAAAACCTTCCTAGAGGTTATCCAAGTAAAATAGAAGAAGAAACAAGCAAGATTGGTGGACGATGGGTGGTGGTGGGTGTGGTGTTTAACCCTCTGCAGACCTTAAAAGATTTTAAAAGTGGTTGAGCCCAATCCGCACCAACAAGAGCTCGCACAAACGTTTTTTAATGAAACGTATTCGGAAAAATAAACAGTCTGCAGATGATAATGTTTGTGCGTGGTTTACGCGACGCAGATAGAAGAGTCTACACAGATCTTTTGTAGAAAAATAAACACCACCTTAGTTTGGTGAGCTTACACAACCTCTTCCACAAAAATAACAATTGACAAATATGTTAGCCTTGATGTTAACGTCACATACTTACACCACTAAATCCATGTTCTAGCTTTAATGAATTCTTGTGAAAAACAAGAACATTTTTACTGTTCTAGCTTTAATGAATTCTTGTGAAAAACAAGGACATTTTTACTCATGCATGTTTTTTCTTTCAATATATTGAACTGTGATTTTGAAGTGACTATTTTAATTTCCATCTAGATCTTTTTTTTATAACACAAAGGTTCGTGTGTTCGAGAGACCATCATGTTAACATGGAAAATGTAATGATAAATGATGTTTCGGGATCGAATTTATGCACGTGCATACCTTCAAACTCAAGATCTAGCATAAAAACCTTATACTTGAAACTTGAGTCACAAAACAAGTATATGCCGGGGGTTGATAGTCCTGAATCCCTTCCGTATGTCCGGTGAATTAAGCTTGGCAGCGGATATTCTATATAAAAACCCGGTTAAGAAAATAATAAACTAAAACCGAGCATTTAGTGGTAAAAATTTATATTAAAATGTGAAGGCTTATATATTTTTAATGGATCTACTATTATACATCATAAATCAAGTAAATATAGTGTTAGATGGGAAACTTGGAAGTTGGTGAAATTATTTTGGACTTTTAACAAAAATAAGTCATTATTATGCCGAAATTAAGAATAAAAATGGGAAATTCCTTAAAGATCTCGAAAAAGTCCCAAATTTTTACCAGGACTTTTTGTGACAACTGGCACAAAACCGATAATTTTCGTACTATTTTAATTATTAATTTTTATCTGCAATTATGTGCTTAAACGTCAACATTATGTGATTTCTTGCTTTACATATGAATTCATGCATGTTTTATATTTCAAATATTGCATAGTGCATTGCATTAAGCGTTGCGTCAGAAAGACTAGTAAACTTACCGGTAAGACACGCTGTGTCAGCACTTCCGCAGAAAGTAGTCAGACAGTAGATTTAGGGCCTAGGAGTAGGTCCAACATCAAAAACACATTAAAACCCAAGTGTGGATACAAGGGTTAACGTATACACTTTCCGGAAGCTAAAATAAGCACTAAAAGACACCCGAAACTCACTTTAAATGCTGAATTCTGCATAATTCAGCAGAAAAACAACATTTAAACACTGAAAAATTATGCAGAATTGATGTTTTAGTGTCCAGAGTGACTTGCAAAGTGTCGAGAATTAAAACTGTCACAAAAGGTGTTTCATACCTAGTAAAACTACGCAATTTAGCACTTTAACGAACCGTTAACCGAACGAATAACCGGACACTACCCAAAACATCAAAACTAGACTAGAAGCATTGTTTTTATGATATAAAGCTAGTGTTGGTGACAAAACACCTTAAAAATCATAAAAACACATAAACACACCAAATATTACTTAAACCTTCTAGTTTACACTTTCCACCCACAACTTCCAACTTTTTACATTTTACCCCCTCCCCCGCGCTATGTGTAACCGGCCCTAAGGGCCCCACCCACATTTTGATTATAATATTCATCTTGTTTCCAAGATATTAGACATGTAATCTTGTGGATAAAGAAGTGTTGGAAAGGTTATAAGGAGAACCATAAGACTAAGAGAACATTATCATTTTCATCATTTTCAAACCCATCTTCTTCCTCTCTAACTCTCGGCCATATACATCTCCATTTTCACTCACCAATTAACCATTCCAAGCTTATATTATGGTGTAAGAAGATGATCTAAGAAGGTGTGAAGCAAAGGAAGCTTAAGGACCAATGGAGGAGCTTTTAACCACCTATCTTCTTCTATTTTCATCATCTTCTTTGTTGTGCCACTTCCCTAGCCATTAGAGCTAGTAGTAAGCATGCTAAACTCTATTTTACTTCATGTTAGTGTCTTGTACAAGTTGCACCATCTAAGAAACTAAACTTTAAAAGATGAAGATATGAAGATCTAACATAATCTAAAGAAAAACAAGTGATTTTAGTGATGTTTGATGTTTGTGATGAAGTTGTTGTTGTTGAATCTTGTGTTTATGTCTAGATCTATCATGTTAAAGCTTGTTAGAAGCTTAGATCTAACAAGTTTAAGCATGGATCTTGAAAGATCCATGGTTAAACTTGAAGATGAACTTGAAAGACCTTTATGTGAACTTGAAAAATGATTTTTAAAGCATGATCTTGTGTTCTTGAAGTAACTAAGTTTATGTAAAGTTAACTTTTGAAACTAAACTCCATGAAAAGTTTGTAAAAGGTTTATCAAGAAGCTTATTTATGAAAGATTTAAGCATGTTAAGCATGGATCTTGAAAGATCCATGATGAAACTTGATTTTAAACATAAAGATCTTTTAAATGAGCATAAGAATGGTTTTAGAACATGTTTTTTCAAGACTTTGAAACCCTAAAACTCATGGATAGTTTAGTTAGTAAGTTAAAGTTTCATAAAAAGTTTATTTAAAATTAACAAGAACACTTGTTTTTGAAAGATCCTTGTATGTAAAGTGTAGATCTAAAAGACTACACATTTTTAACAAAAATCAAGTTCATCGTAAGGTTTTACATGATGTAATTAGTGTATGTTACTTGTGAAAATTTTTGAAAATTGTTTTTGGTGATGAAAAGAAAATAAACACATGTTTTGAAAACATGGGAAACCTCCATTTTTAGGGGAAACTATGCCAAAATTTTTATAAAATATTGACACTTAGAAAAATATAAGTTTTTGATGGAACTTATTCCCCAAAAATTCATCTAAAAATATTTACCATGGTTTCCTAATTTTTGTACAAAATTACAAGCTAAGAAATAAGGATTTCTTCAAGTTAAAATCAATATTAAGTATGTATATTTTTAGGAAAAATATATATGTTTAGTGATCACCAAATTTTGTGTAAGTGTATATTATGTGTATGATATGTAGTAGTGTATTAGGATCATGAAAATACATTAAATACTCCCAAGGAGTATCACCAACAAAATACACATAAAAATACATAACATATGCATAGAAATATTCATACAAATAACCCATGAAAGGGTAAATGGACAAATTGATGTAGCGTGTGTTACGATAACGAAGAGCAAAACACGTTGATTCTGCGAATACCCGTGTTGATCTTCCCCAACCCCCAAAATTCAACCCAAAGGGCACAGAATTTCAAGTGAAATTTGAGTAAATTCGAAATTCAAGTCTGATCTTTCAACTTACAAGAGAAACATATAAATAAGGACAAAAATTCGAAATGGGACACAAAAAGGCCATGGGCCAAACACAAGCCCAAAAACAAAATGCCCAAAACACTTCAAAAAACATAAAAACGTAAATAACTAATAGAAATAAGCGGTTTTGGCCTGGACGATGACCCGTAGGCGGTTTGCAGCAAGATGGAGCTCGTTCTCACGATCGTTTTGCCTGGTCGCACGCCCAAAACGGACCCCTGAAGCCCAAGTTAGAGCCATTTTAGTGAATCCCCTTTTGTTACACGATCTTGGGCCTCCAAATACAAGATGGCCCGCTCCTCCACACTTGGACCCACATCACAAATACAAGAAAATATATTTATATAAATATATTCCTTAACACATTTTGGACTTGGACAAATCATGGACAATTTTGGACTTAAATATATATATTTGGAAAAATATATATATACATATAACTACTACCAAGTAATAAGAATTATACAAAATCGGGTGAATGACAAAAATAATTGTATATATTTTACAAGCATAACAAAATTTATATATTCCACACAAGTCTTAAAAATATATTATTTTTAAGAAATATAATTCCGAAAAGTATTAAAAATCAAAGTATTGATTTTTGGCAAATAACGTAAAATACACAAGTATTTACATAAGAATACAAGTATACTTTCCTATGTATACTTGCACAAAAACAATATTGAAAATATTGTTTGACAAAATACTTATATTTATTTTTGGAAAATAATATAAGTAACATATTCGGACAAGTTAAAAATATAATTATTTTTAACACCTATCATTTGTCAAATACTACATAAGCAAATATATATTTTTGGAAGTAAAGTATATATTCACAAATGAACGATATCAAATACAAATCATGAAGACAAGACAAACGGACAAGACCCAACAAACAAAGGCATGACCCTCACAAATGATGAACATACATAAAACAAATACATAAACTTAAGATGGTGAGTTGTACTTGTGTGTTACAAGTCTAGTGACTAACGTACATAGAACACATATAGGTCACGACGCATACGAAACAAGCCGGTGAAGTTTACGACGCATGATACGCAAAACTCTGAGTTCATGTCCCCAGTTTTAAACATTTTCTTGTTTTCTAAACTTGGGGAAAATACATGTACTGTGGTATGTAAAAACAAAACTAAGGAATGATAATATAGATCATGTCACGAATAGGCTGACTTAAGCACCATTAGTCAACGTGATACTTAGACCGCGGAACAAAAGGTTAGATCTAATGGGTTTCAGGCAGCCACACTCTTGGCAATATTTTTACCATGAGTGCTTTTGTGTCTCTAGTCGTGAACCGAAAAGTAAAATGCCTATTGTTTGGATGCTTCCTATGTCGTTACACATGTTAATGGCCTTGCAAACCATTAGCGATCTCGATTTCCTTACATTTTCAGAATACTTTTTCAAGTACAATGACATACCATGATTCTTTCAACAAATACTTAAATGTTTTACACAAAACTGCATGAATTCACACCAACTTATGTTGACGATTTTCCAAAACTTACATGTATTTCAGGTAACTAGGTGGATATGCGCGCGGTCTCCTTGTTCAGGATGGTTGTTGATGTGTCAAGTTATTTTGTGTCAAGGCTCCATTGCCACTTTTGTAGGATTTGTTGGTTATATCCCGCCTCCCGCGGAGATATAGATATAATGATCAAAACCTTGATATTTGTTTTTGAAATGAAGCTGTAAACTTTTCAAACAATTATCTTATGTGTGATGTAAACTTTTAACTTAACCTTTATTTTGGAATGTTAAACTATGAATGGGAAGTGGAGTTTATTTTATGATCATGTAGTATGTTTACCATTCGTATGCAATGAGAACCTTTTAGGATTACACCTCGTGCTTCCGCCTTAGAAAGGGGTGTGACACTTTTATGTATCAAACAGGACTTACATACCAATTTTCGTGGTATTTAGTGTTGTATAGCTGTACATTTGATTTTTGGCCTTATAAATACCAATACCAATATCAAAAAGGACTTACAGAACAATTTTCGTGGTATTTAGTTTTGTATAGTTGTACATTTGATTTTTGGCCTTATAAATACCAATATAATGGCTAAAGTCGAAAGATCTACAACAATTACTCTAAGGGCTTGTGAGATATAGGTGAGCCTATTATTTTTTTATAATTCTTTCATGGAATAATTAGTTATTTTTACAAGTTTACAAACAATAATATTTTCGCCAAAATCGAAGGCTTCGACTTTTATAACAAGATCCACAACGATATTATTTTCATCATGTTTACCATCACCAACTCCACTTTCATCAATATAACATATACTTGATTTGTCTTGAAAACATTTAGGCGAGGCTTGTATAATTCTTTAACACTCCGAAATGTCGTCCGTTTGACGTTGTCACACCCCAACCGATGGCGGAATCATCGGAGTGAGACGAAATAGATTGCGCATCACACATAAAACTATTTTGAGACAATAATTAATTCAAAACCATTTTCATTGATAAACATAAATTGTCAATTACAACAAAAAAGGTACAAGTACAACATGGCATCAACATGTAACATGTTTAAAATAAAGGTTCAATGCAAAAGCATTGGCAAGTACACAAGTTTGTATAAATATAGCATAAGTATAAAAGCATTATCTCGAATCCACATGGTAAATGTATACAAGGTAAACTAGCATGCGATACTAACTGTCAAACCTAAGTGTCCACAAGAATTAAGTGTCCCTCGCTACAAAAGTAATGAGGCTAGTTTATGAATAAAAGACTAAACAAGACCCTGACGGGCGGCGTGCTACTCTTATAGCGCTATATATGTTAAGTTTGGGCTAGCTAAGTAAATGACATAAAGCATGTATGATTCTACCATGAACTTAAGTAAACAAGTAGCATGTATAAGGATTGAGAATATATAGCATGTTTAAGTGTGTGTTGTGAATTTGGTATATTAACATGTTACAACCCAGTGTTTTAAAAGTAAAACGGGTCAAGTGTACTCACGGTTTTGCAAGCTTCCACTTATTAGTCCGTGAAAAGTTTGTTGGTTTGGAGGTGGAACACCGAGTCCTTCTACACGAGGAAACATAAGTGTGTGAGTATTTTGGATGATAACGGAGGATTTAGATTCGAAATTTAAAGTATAACAAAAGTAAGTATATGAGAAAATATTCGTCTAGACTTAATACTCGTTCTTGACACTATAAAACCCATAGGGGTTTGAATGATTTCATGGGCTAAATACCCATTAGAATCGTAACGAGAAGTTAAGTACTTTAGATGACGTAACCTAGTACCATGACGAATAATCACTTGATTATCATCGAGGGTTCGGATATTAAATTTTATATATATTCTATATAGTATATTGTAAAAGTTTAGTCCAACATGTATTACAAGAATCTCATATAAGTCATGCAAGGAAGTAGGAGGATAACCTTCCATTTAAAACCTCTTTTGTATATTCTCCAATGCACAAGTTGTCACAAGACAACTGTTGAGTGTGAATCCACTTGATCAAGTTGAGGTCAGAAAAGCAGGATAAGAGGATAAAAAGGCAGGGTTGATCCAATCTTCCCTGTTGTTTTGGTCAAAAATTACCGAAGCAATTAAGTGATCAAATTAGTTAAGTGAGGTAGTGTGCTAGAAATATATGTGAAAAATATATTTAACCAAGTTGATTGTAAAAACGGTTTGAGGATACTGCTCAGGATATAGAGCTGTATCTGTGATCAAACAATGAGCAAAAAAGTAAAGGTTGACACGTGATGTACGAGGAAAGCCCTTGATCAATCTAGACCGCCGGCACAAAACCTCGGGAGCTAACAATCGCAGCTGCCTTGTTCTTCTATTACTTCAAATATCAGGATACAGTGCAGGATGTGATGCGGATTAACTAGGTGTTACAATGTAATTCGAATACAAGTGTTTGTGTAGAGTGTTTGCAGTGAGCTAGAGAGCAAAAGTGTTCGAAAGTGTGTGTGAAAGTTGCGTGCCTTAATCTGATCCGCCCCCATCTATTTATAGTAAAAGAAATGCAACAAACTATCCTAATAAACCGGGATCCGGCGAATATTCCCCACTCGAACGTTGTAGACCTGGTCTTTCGGGTTCAACGTCTCTCACATAACAGATACGCCCGAGTCTTGAGGAGAAGAAGTCCATCTGACCGTTAGTAACCCACAGCCTCTAACATGCACGTGGTTAATTTAGTTAACACCAGGATATCGCCCAGGATGTTAGCAATATCCTAATCCAGTATCCTGATCACAAGTAAACAACCAAAAGCAGGATATTAGTCAGGATATGTACGCTCAGAAAATGACCCATAACAATTGTCCCCAAATATATCTGTTGGTATACCAATCCAACGGATATATTTTAAAAATTCTATCTCGTAAATCAAGGCAATTAAAATGAAACGATGGTTGAGGTGACATTGTGCCATTTTCAATGCAATATTTACTCTTTACCCCCTGTATTCAGCCTATAATTAGCTGAGTATTTCTTCTTGTTATGATTACTCTTCAAGAGATTTTCAGGTAACCATCCTTTCTTTCATCCTCTGTTCTTTTTCCAGAGTTTCTTTTAGTTTGCTGAATACCCTTCATGGCATCACGGACAAGATCTCGTTCGGATGAACCAGTCCCAACCCTCGTGAGTCAAAACCTCATACGAGAACCGGAAAAAGAAATCTGCTCCTTCAACAATGCCGATATCGCTGCCCTCAAGAATTCCGGCGCCTTTCCCGCTGGAACAGTCATTCGCCCTTTTGATCGGGAGGTCCGATCAGACGTGTCATCAGACGAGTGGGTCTGTTTTTTCGCCTACCCCTTTTCTTTGGGACTCCGGTATCCATTTCCACCCTTTATCCCTCGTTTCTTCGACCTCACCGGCCTTAGTTATGCTCAAACTATGCCAATGGTCTGGCGAGTTTTGATGGTGCTAGATCAAATTAGATCTCGCCATTGCCCTGACCTGTGTATTGAAGACCTCCCTATAGCATACCGGTTGAGGTCCCATGGCGACAGCCGTTTTCTTTTGTTTTCCACCTCCAAAAGCCCTTTGGTCCTTAAGGCCACCAAGAACGAAGACCGATGGCGGCGAAAGTTCTTTTTTGTGAAAAGAGACTCTATCGACAAGGGTTTCGATCTGCCAGTTAGATGGTTAAGCAAGGGTAGGATCTAGGGTTTTAGGAATATCCCCAAGTGTATCTTTAAACTATATCCCAAACTTATATCCTGATGTTTTTATGCAGCGAACTTCAGAGATTTAGCACCCCCAAGTGCGGAATCCAAGTCCAGGATCAAAGGAATCTACCAACTTCCTGCTAGTGAAAGAACTTTCTCCTTGTCTCTTACAGATTCAAGCCAAAAATCAAGTTCAGAGATGTCTAGTAAGCATATTCTCAGTAATTATCTTTATTTATCAAACCGATTATTTTTCATAGGTATTATGAGTTTTAAAAATATCTTCCCTTGTGTAGTACCAGTTGTCAACCTTGAAGGCTTCCAACTTGACAAGTTGGATAGTTACTCCAGCCTTGTACCTGTCAAACAAGAATCTAAGCCGAAGTCATCTGCCACACCGAAGCCTACCACTTCAAAGACTACTACCGCTCCAAAAGCTCCTCCGGCATCCAGGACCCGGGCCTCTAGCTCCCGGAAGAGGAAAGAAATGGATTCTCCAGCCGCCTCTGAGACATTTTCTCTCGAGAATCATGGATTTAATGAAGCCACTTCATTCCTCAAGCAGGTAAAAATTTCCTTCCAATATCCTGAACATGCATGTTAGTCATTATCCTGCTCATTTTACACTGATACCTGTATCTTTAACTGCAGGGCTTGGAACGTCTCATGCACTTGTATGAAGACGCATGTGGGCTTAATAAGATGCTAGAGATTAAGCTCGAAAAAGCTGAAGCCACCATAGCTGATCAAGGAACAATTGCAGCTGCTAAGTCCCAGCATTATGAAAACAAATACAAGGCAATGACCCAGGAACACCAAGCTGCCCTCCACAAAGCCAATGAGGATGCTCAAGCCAAACTAGATGCCGCTCTTCTCCAATACCAGCAGGATATGAGTTCATATCGGGACAGTCTCAAAGCATCCGTTGTTATCTCCCTTCTCCAAGCCAGGTTAAGGATGGCTTATGAGGCCAAGAGCTTGGGCTTCGAATGCCCCTCCTGGAATGTAAAGGCTTGGGAAGCGAAACTACAGGATCTTGGAGGTCATCCCATCGCTCATCCTGCAAAGCATGCTGGTGAAGAGCCTTCTAAGGCGGCATAGGAAGTGGCCAATGCTGGTGATGATGCCGAGAAAAATCCTGAGGGGGATGCTGGTGCAGATGCTGGGAAAGAAGTTGTTGATCAAGAAGGTGCTGCCCCTTAGGTGGCGAAGTGGGCGATGATGGATATACGTGCCAAGGCCGGAGCCCACTTTTTTAAATTTCATGGTTGTGGTTTGTACAAACAATTTACTTTTCCTGTAATTGAACAATTTATATTTCCTGCACTAGAACAATACGATGACCAAAGGTGGATGGGTCCTGGGTTTCAGGATGAAGCCCTTGGTCATCGGTTAGTATAACCTGTTTTGAATGTCATAACGGTTGAAGGTGGACAGGTCCCGTTTTGAGATAGAACCTTCAACCGTTACATAAGTATGGTAAAGACTAATTGTTCTTTTGGTGGATGGGCCTCGGTTTGAGGTGAATCCAAAAGCACAACTTTTGACATGTTAATAATATAACTTCCTTTTGACTTATTTGTTGTTGCCTTTTAATTTCTGTCATGCATTCCTTAATGTAGATTTTAGCTTTGCAAAATTTTGTACAACTATCTTTTGAAAATATCCTGATCAATATACTCAGTGATATATTATGAAAACTTTCATTAAATAGAACTTCTAAAAATTCAATCAACTTTAGAGAAAACTTCTAAAGAATAAAAGATAGTCCACTTTCCAAAACCTGTTTTGCCATAACTTGTTTGATCGAGGTTTTAATTTCAAACTAGTATCACTTCCAAAATTTTCAATCAAATATCCCGAAACGCATCCCAAAAACACATTTTGAAGATATATCCTGAAGGTATATCCTTTTCAGGATACTTAAACCTTAACCTGAGTTATAAAATTTATGTAAGGTTTACAAAGGAAAGATCATACCAGGAATTGAGTCTAACCCTAGTATTAACCTCCAATCCCTTTTGCGACTTCTCCTACTAAGATGTCCCCAGTTCGAGACTCTTAGCTCAACTTTGATCCTTTATGCATCATACGATTGCTTTAGATGGAATGTCCCCTGTGCATGAAGTCCTCAAACACTTAGAAAACTTTTGAACACTAGTTCCAATTGTATAGACAATTTTTTGTGTTACATGGGGTAAAACCCAGAATGTACTGGAGATAAATCCTTCGTATCCTGGGGGAAATCCCAAATTTTCGTGCGCTATAGGCGGGAGTGTATAAACTCCAAGACTTAGAAAGGTGAAAACCTTTAAACCTTAGAGAGTATGAAAATACCCTTTCGTGAGAGAGGGTGATCAATCCTCGTATACCTTTAGGATTCAGGATATAGCCAATAGTAACGAAATTGTCAGCCACTTTTACATGGACTGGTCCCGCCACCTTGAACTATTCCCGAATAACTTGCGCTCCAGACGGGGTGTTTAAACCCAATTCGGAAGAAAGGTGAATACCTTTAAACATGTGAAAGGATCAGGATCCCTTATACGTGAGAGAGGGGGCCAATCCTCTAATCTTCCGAAGTATCCTGAGTGTGTATCCTGGTGATATATCCCGAAGTATATTCTGCAAAACCACCATAAGCTAAGGTGGGTGTTAGGCTGGCTAACACCCCTCCGATGCTTAAGTCAGTAATAGGTTCAAAATAGTAAATAATATAAAAATTTATAAGAGAGACATAATTCATACCATCCTGAGTTGGCATTTAAATTCCATACTCACTTGAAATAGAGTTTTAGATGTATAGCATTCCAAGATCTCAGTAGCATATCCCCCTCTATATTCTTGAGTCGGTATGCACCTTTTCCTGATTCTGATTCAACCTCATATGGTCCTTCCCATTTTGGAGCCAGCTTTCCATCAGCAGGATTAGTAGTATTCTGAAAAGCCTTTCTTAACACCCAATCTCCAACTTTGAACCTTCTAATCCTTATATTCTTGTTGTATGCTCTGGATATCCTTTGTTGATATGCTGCCATCCTCAGCCTTGCTGCATCTCTTGTCTCATCAATAGTATCCAGTTCCTGGCATAGGACTTCAGGATTCTGCTCAGGATTCCTGAGGTTGGATCTTGCTGTAGGTATCACCATTTCCGTCGGGATCACCGCTTCTGCTCCAAACACTAAGGAAAAGGGGGTTTGACCAGTTGCATTTTTTACCGTCGTTCTATCAGCCCACAAAACAAAGGGTAGTTCTTCTGCCCATCTTCCTTTCTTGGCCCCTAATCTCTTCTTCAAGTTGTTGACAATTATCTTGTTTGAGGATTCAGCTTGTCCATTTGCTTGAGGATGTACCGGGGTGGACGTAATCATTTTGATTCCCCAACTCTTGCAGAAGTCAGTAGTCCTTTTACTTATAAATTGAGATCCGTTGTCACAAATTATCTCAGCTGGTACCCCAAACCTAGTCAGAATATTCCTTTTTATGAAGGATACCACTTCCTGATCTCTAACTTGAACAAATGCTTCTGCTTCAACCCACTTGGAGAAATAATCCGTCATTGCCAACATGAAAATCTTTCCTCCTGGAGCCTTTGGAAGCTTTCCCACTTTATCCATGCCCTACTTCATAAACGGCCAAGGGGAAACAATAGGATACAGCGGTTCAGCAGGCTGATGTAATATATTACTATGTCTTTGACATGCATCACATCTTCGAGCATATTATGTGGCATCTTTCCTCATCGTCGGCCAATAATATCATGTCCTTAATATTTTTGAGAATAAGGACCTTCTCCCAGTATGGTTACCACAATCCCCTTCATGTATATCCTGAAGTACTTCTTTGGCTTCGGGATCCTCCAAGCACCTCAGATATGGTCCTGCAAGAGATTTCTTATACAAAACATTATTTATAATAGTGAATCGTGATACCTTCATTCTAAAGGCTTTAGGATTCTCATTCTTTGGGATGTGTCCTTCCTTGAGATATCTCATGATTGGAGCCGTCCAGGACTTAGGATCCTCCTCAGGATACTCCTCATCAGGATTCTGAATACTTATTACTTCCGTATCCTGAGGATTCGTCACAGGATATAGGATATGTAATATTGGTATTCGGGTTCCTTCCGGTATCCTGACTGATGATCCCAGATTTGCCAAGGCATCAGCTTCAGCATTATCATCTCTTGGTACCTGTTCAAGTGTAAAAATATCGAAATATCCTGCTAATTTTTTGAGAATTTCGAGATACTCGATTAACTTCTCTCCTTTAACTGCATAGGTTCCATTAAAGTGATTAGTGATTAACAAGGAGTCAACATATACTTGCAAATTCTTGATATTCATATTTTTAGCCAACTCTAATCCTGCAATTAAAGCCTCATATTCTGCCTCATTATTAGTAGCAGGAAATTCACACCTAATAGCCTGGGGTAATGTTTTGGTCAAAAATCAAGCAATGATAATGCAACCAAACTTTCTGTTGTGAGGTATGATGCTTGAATCAATGAACAACACTAAGGATCACTCAGAAATGAAATGAATAAGTGACACAAAGATTTATACGAGGAAAAAGCCCTTGATCAATGAATGATCTCCGGCGTAAAAAACCTCGGGTGATGGAAACTACCGATCACCAACTCAAATTAAACAAGAAATGTATTACAACTTTGGACGATAGCGAGCTAGTTACAAGGATCACTATAGTATAATGTGCAAAAAAATGTGTAATCGCCAAGTGAATTGTCAAGAGCTGGTGGTAGCAGTTGCGAGTGTGTGTGTTAAGCTAAAAAAAATAGCCAAGTGTTTTTTTAGCTCGCTATCCCCTTTAAAAATAGAAAATATCTAAGCTAACAAACATTCCGCATTTGGTGCAAGTCCTCCACGACCTCCATAACGTCCATTTCAGCCATGCACGTGCGGAATAATTATGGAATATGCCCCAGGAATATCGCCAAGACCAAGTCCAGGCTCGTACTCCTGCAAAACAACATTATATTCAAAGCAGACAATCGTTAGTATAAGGATCCTTATGATGATCCATGATCCTGATCCTGTAATACTTCTGAGGATCACTAATTCAAACAGAAGTGAGGATTACTAAACCCAACAGTTATTGAGGATCACTGATCATTGAAAAATCCTCCCCTAACAATTGCCCCCAAAATATAAGGAGTAAAAATGTAAATAACGAGTTATATTTTCTGTTCTTATCCGCAATGAATCAACGGATAACTAGCCGTTGTAGTCGGACTAGCCGTTACGAGCATGACGTCATTGAGGTGACTATCCTGCAAAATCATCATTATAAATTGAAGTTAGGGATAGGGATCAATTTGCATTTAAATTCAAGAGATACTCCCTTTAAATCCACATTCGAAGATCAAGCAGGTATCTCTCTTCCTCTTCTCCCTTTACGTTTTCTTTCTTCGTTCATCTTCTTCTCTACCACCATGACCAAGATGATGCTAAGATCCTCTCCGGCTAAGGATCACATGAAAGACAGTCCTTTTAAGAGCCAGGGGATCATCAAAGATTCGGCGAAAGAAAGATGCTGCTTTACCGATCCACAGATAGACAGGATCCGACATTGCTTTCCGGCAAACACCGATTTCAAACCATTTGATCCCACCGTTCTCAGTGATTATATTTCTGAAACCTGGGTAGCTTTTCCAGTCACACCATTCACAATAGGATACTCGTATCCTTTCCCTGAATTCACCCAGTCTTTTTTCTCCCTCACCGGCATCTCCTACATTCAAGCTATGCCGATGATCTGGAGGGTCTTATATACCCTTGAAAGGATCATTGAGCAAGAAGGCATTGATCTGGGAATGTCGGAGTTGGCAGAGATGTATGACCTCGTTAGCCATGGATCCCACCGATATCTACTCAAACATAAACCTGGTGAAGAACATCCCATCTTCAAAGCCACTAAGAATGACACCAACTGGAAACGACGATTCTTCTTTGTCAGAAGGGATTCTATCCCTGATGGAAAGGATCTGCCAAGGAAGTGGACCATGAATGGTAGGATAGAGGATCCTTAGGAGGATCACCAGATGACCTTGTTTTTGTTTAAGGATCACTAACGTCTTTTTGTTTCTATTTTGCAGCTATTACTGTTGCACACCTCATCACAACACCTA
>JARYGA010041049.1:0-125325 GCA_030545235.1 Helianthus tuberosus | reverse complement strand
GATACCTCGATCCATCATTAACGGCCAAAACCCGGTTGCTAACTTTGCATCTGAAATATTAATATTTCAAGCTCCAATTGCTAAAAAAAATGTTTATTTTGAACCATTGATATAAAAAAGGTTTTGATGTTTTATGCATGCAAAGCGTATGAAGCAATATAATATAATAATTTAATATAATGAAACGGTGAGCTAGATCATAGGTGGTTATGTAGCAAAATGGATTTTTTTTTAAAGGCTAAATTTTATTAACAAACCAAATTGTACAACAAGTTAACGACCAATAGACGGTCAACTCAAATTTACATACAAAGAAACTTATAGAAACTAAAGTTACACCATTGCTCCTATTCAAATGGTTCGATCTTTGAGCGATTCTTGACCCATAGGTATCCCAATGTTTTCAGTTCAGCTAACATGTTTCCAATTTCCAGGTTTTTGGATTTAAAGATAACTTCATTCCTTATTCTCCATATCAGCCAACATGCCAATAGAATTAGCGTTTGTATTAATTGCCTTTTGACTATGGAGACATCACCTAGGTGCATGGAAAATAGATCTTGCAGCGAGAAGGTGTAAATAGGAGGAATGTTGCACCAAGATGAAACTGCCTGCCATATCTCTGTTGCCACATAGCATGAGATTAGAATATGATCGAGAGATTCCTCCGTTTCCCCACAGAATGGACAAACAACATAGTTAACCTGGATACCTCTTCTAATTAATTCCAACTTTGTTGGGAGTCGATTTTTAACCATACACCATCCAAATATATTAACCTTTTTCGGGAGCCATTTATTCCATGCTAACCAAGGCTTCTCAGGAGCCAGATGCTGCTCAGATAGTAGATTCCTGAGAGATTTAACTGAGAATTTACCATCTTTGCTTATAGACCACGTCCATTTATCATCGCCATTGACTCGTTGTACCGTGTAGATACTGTTAATGCAAGTCTGCAGTTCATTAATCTCCTATGGGCTCAATGGATCCCTGCTCTATTTCCAGCAATGAATTAACATGTTACCTTCGAACAGTACCCGATCGCCGACTGAGCATTACTTAGACTGTTCCAGCTGGAACAGAGCTGGAAATAACTCTTTGAAGCATGCATTTCCGACCCATTGATCTGTCCAAAACTTTATTGATTCCCCCGTCCCCGGTGTACCCAATATTAGATTACCTAAAGAAATATTTTTATTTTTCAAATCCTTCTCTACCTGTTAATATTGGTCCATATACCGGATCTACCGCTTTTGATGGGTAAGAACTCCCATCTTCTAGTGGAGTGGTGAAGCCCTTGTACAACTCATCTCCATAATCTTTTTTGTTCTGCTTTGAATCTCCAACACCATTTCAACAATAAGCTTCGGTTAAAATAATGAAAAGATCCCAGTCCTAATCCACCTTGATCCCATGGTGATATCACACTTTTCCATTTAACCCATGCCATCTTTGATTTTTCGTTTGTACATCCCAAAAAAAAATTGCGCCTCAATTGTTCCAATTTATTCAGGACCGATTTTGGTGCTTTAAATAAAGAGAATTAATACATAGGCAGACTATCAAGTACCATTTTGATGAGAATTAGCCTCCCACCAACTGAAAGAGAGCCGGCTTTCCATTTCGATAGTCGAACTTCGAATGCATCAATGACCGGGGACCAATTCGAACACTTGTTCATGTTTGCTCCAACCTTGATTCCAATATATACAAATGGAAAGATGCCCGCTTGACATCTAATCATTGCTGCCATACTATCTATATCCTCTTTCAATGCACAGGCACCATGTAAGCTTGATTTCCGATAGTTTAGACGTAGACCGCAGACGAGGGCGAAACATCGCATTATTCTTCTGATATTCCCCGCGTTCGATTGAGACCATTCACCTGCAATGAGAACATCATCTGCAAATATTAAATGAGTTACCGACGGACCCCCATTAGGAATAGGGATCCCACGGATAAGGCCCATATCAGAAGCACTCATAACAAAAGATGAAAAAGCCTCCATTGCAAGTAGGGGTGAGCAAATTAACCACCATAACCGATAACCGAACCATAACCGACATAACCGAACAACTAATAACCGATAACCAATATAACCAATGGTTATGGTTATGAAACTTTGTATAACCGCTCAATCGGTTATGGTTATGGTTATGAAGCTTTGGTTAACCGAATATAACCGAAACTGAACCGAAGTTGTGATGTTAACTTTATATATAGATTTGTGTTTTACAAAACCATATAGAGGGTTTTTATTAAGATAAAAGTATGTTAGTAACAAAATGATCTTGATGTAGATGCCATTTATTTTGATAAAGAACTAAGGTGTTATGGCCATAATTGTTTTTGTTTGAGAATTACCTTATTAAAAATGAACTCTAAATCGGTAGTTTAACCAAAAAGTTTAGTCTTCGTTATCTTATAAAATAGGCTCAAGCTAAGTTCAAATCGTGCACAACCCTATTTATTTCAAACCTTGCTTGGTTACTTAACCAAAATTAACCAAAACCGAACCATAACAGACTTCATAACCGATTAACCATAACCGAAGTTTGGTTATGGTTATGGTTACCAAAACTCCATAACCGAACTAGCGGTTATAGTTATGGTTAATAGTAAAAACCGACCCAAACCGACTCATACACACCCCTAATTGCAAGGATGAAAATGAATGGAGATAAGGATCTCCTTGTCGGACGTCGCGCTCATAACTGAATTTAAAAAATACTTTATTATGAAAAAGCTTTTGAATATGGATAACAAATATAAAAATAGTTGATAATGCGAAAATATAAAGATTTGTAAGAGTTAACGATGAAATTGGTGTTTTTTCAATGATTTGTGAAAAAATTGGTGCGTCATCAAACTCGTTGCATTTATGATTGTTGTTAGCTCTTTGCATGTGAATTTATATTAGTTTTAAAATAATAAATTTGTATTAAAATTTGATATTTTTTAAAATTGTTATAAATAATTATATTATAGTGATTACCCACATTGTAACTCACATCTCTTCGTTACCTCTGTATCAAGGCCGGCCCAGAGGGGTTAGGGTTGGGCGACGGCACAAGGCCCAAACCCTCCGAGGGCCCAAATCTTTTTGATTTTATATAGAATTTACGTTGTATAATCAAGAATATATATGCACTGAATCGATAGATGACACAAACAAGCTCTTGTCTGGGTGGTTACTGCCTTGCTTAAACAACAAGGAGACACGTGTTCTAATCCCGGCGTCTCCAAGTTCTCAATTTTAGCTTCATTTTTTGGTTTTTTTTTTGTTAGCTGTAGATGGCATTTAATGTCTAATTTTATCAACTACATCTTCCCTTTAATTAATAAATTACTAACTAAACTTAGCTAAAAATAATTATTTAAATTACCTTCACATATATTTTAGTGATTAAATAATTGATAAGTTTATAATACATAGAAATTTATGAATAGGGCCCAAAATTTTTATCTCGCACAGGGCCAATTTTTTTTTATTTTTTTTATTTTCACAGACAGCCCTGCTCTGTATTAATGTAAAGACCCTATAAATAGAGGGTTCTTGTATTTGTAATGGACATTCTCAATGAATAAGAATTATCTATTTTGTTGTTCTCTCTCTGTTCCTATGGTACCAGTTCTTATGTTCTTATACTACGTATATTGATTGCCAGCAGGCCGTTTTTTACAACAAACATAAGAATTTAGGGTGCTTAACAATGGTGTTTTTTAGTTTAGATTTTACGCTTACAGTATTACACGACTTCAAGTTAATTAGGTTTTTTTTTCTTTTCTTATATTCATTTTACGTGTTATACCTACTGACTTTAATAAAGTTATTATACAGCTTCTAAACTCTAATTAAATCTAAATTTATATGTAAACATCTTACTTAACCGTGTGGCTTGCTTATTTGGTTGTGATAAAAATTGCTTCTTTTTATTTTCGTTTCGATCTCAGTTTTTAAACATGGGTTTTGTTATGATTTCAACTTAGTTATTCTTTTCTACGATAATGTTTTGAGTTTCGATCTAAACTTGGTGAGTTAACACCCTGCAACATTTGTGCTTCTTTTAATGTTTTACTTCTATTTTCGGTTCGGTTTTTCAACCCCCCTGTAACACACGAGTCTCAAATAATACTAACAATCAAAGTTGGTGGGGAATTATCCCACTGGCTTTGGCCCCTCAACTTTCGGTAATGACACTTACACCCGTTCAAGTTTCTAAAAACTTTGAAAATTTTCATTTTGACCCCCTTGAGTTTCTAAATTTTCAACGTTTGCCCACCTTACTTTCATTCTTTAACTTAAAAAAACACTATTTTCTTACGTACTTATATTTATGTACGTTTTAGTATAAGTTTATGTTGGATTACATTTCGATGAGTCGGGTCAAACGTAGTACGTTTTCATGCTTATTTTTATATAGGTTTTCTGTTGGTCTACGATTTGACATATCTTTTGTTTTAAAACGAGTCTGGTTATATATAATATGTTTCATTCGATGGTATAAATTCAAGTTGTTATACGTTTCGACGCCACCGCAACGCGCAACCGCTAAAAATGCTAGTTAGCATCATTTGTTGAATTTAAATATGTATATATCACAAAAGTCCAATATAGACATTGTTTAGACTCTAAAAACATTCAATAATAATAAATTAATTGTTATCACAAGTACATAAAACCCTTGCCACTAGTTATGGAGTTATATTGTGAACTGTCACTTTTAACTTTATCAACATAAAACCCTTTATATTGTGAATTTTCGCTTTTAACTTATTAATTAAACTAGGTTATAACCCCGTGTATTACACGGGTTTAATAAATAAATTTTATATACTAAATAATAAAATAATATATCTTTAAAAACCTTCTTTGTTACAGGAGTTGAATAAATATAATTTTATATATTAAATAATAAAAAGTTCTATCTATAAAAACAATATTATACAGGTTGAATAAATGTAATTTTATATACAAAATAAAAAAATTATATCTTTTAAACCACGTGTATTACACGAGTTGAATAAATGTAATATTGTTTACCAAATAATAAAATAATACATCTTTAAAAAACCCCATTTATTACACGGGTTGAATAAATGTAATTTTATATACCAAATAATAAAAAAATACATCTTTAAAAATATGCGTATTACTCGGTTTGAATAAATGTAATTTTCTGTACTAAATAATAAAAAATATATATCCTTAAAAAATCTCGTGTATTGTACGAATTGAATAAATCTAATTTTATACATCAAATAATAAAATTATGATTTTGGCCCCCGTGGTTATATCACTTTTGCCCTTTTAGCTCAATTTTTTTTTAACATCTAAGTCCTCAACGTCTTTTTTCTAACCTTTTTGGCCCCTAACGTCTTTTTTTAACCATTTTGGCCCCTAACATTTAATGGATGGGGTTAGTGTTAGGGGCCAAAAGGGTTAGAAAAGAAGACGTTGGGGGCTCAGATGTTAAAAAAAAAATTCTTGGGGCTAAAAGGGTAAAAGGGATATAACTACAGGAGCCAAAATCGTAATTTTCTCTAAATAATATTTATAAATGAGAAGAAGATTAAACTAAATAATAATTATTCATAAGATATTAAACTAAATAATATTTAATAGGAGAGTTATCTATAATTAATTAGAAAAGATTTAAATTAAAATAATAATTATCTATAAGAGATGCCCTAATATGATGACAAGTGTCCCAAAAGTGGTTTCTTTTATTATATAGTATAGATTTATTAAAACATTAAAACCACTTAAACATCCATTGAAAGAACATGTACAATCTCACAACAACAATAATACTATAATAAAATAATAAAATAGTAATGTTTGAATTTTCTTTGGTTTTAAAGTATTAATGTTTTATTTCTTTAATTTGGAATTTGCAAATAATATTTTATTATTTTAAGTATAATTAGTTATTTTATTTATATATTTAATAATAGGAATTTTAAAAAAAAAGTTACTTATTATAAAAAGTTTCTGAATATAAATAATAAATGTAAAAAGATACGATGATGCGAAAATGTAAAGATTTGTAAGAATTTTTGTAGAATTAGAGATAAAATCGGTGTTTTTTAATGATATGTTGAAATTTGATGTGTCACCTGAGTCGTCGCATTTATGGTTATTTTTAGCTCTGTGCATGTGAATTATAAAAAGTTTAAAATAATAATAAATCCCAATTTAATTTTATTAATTAGCATTAATTATTGAATTAAAAGATGTATATTTTTTCATAAAAGTCCAATATAGGCATTGTTTAGACCGTTATTTTTCATAAACGTATTTGTCAAGATTCTAGACCGTGAAAACGTATTTGTCATGTTAAGTACATAACCCTTGCCACTAGCTATGATGGTAAATTGTGAGGACCGTTTCGGGTCTCTGAAAGCTGCAACTGGTCACCAAAGTCTTCATATCTCGTGTGGAATCCGAGTATGAAGATGACATGCACAAGAACAAGCTAATTAAATTGGTCTCTATTGAATATTTGAAGTTACAAAACCACGAAACTAAATGGATAGAGTTTCCCCTCTGATCCACCAAAAGTTCTCTATGACAAGACCCAATACTCCTATATATAGGCATGCCCAGTCGCCTAAAACATCTGGGACGACTGGGACTTTATGACGAGTGACACCTTGGAACACTCCTATTTTTAGTGTTATTTGTGATCAAAACTGAGTGGTTTATGATAATTTATTTAAATATCTAGTTTACCAATCAAGCCAGTACCTATGTTTGAATTTTGACATATGGATTTTGGTTTCTCAAGTTGAGTTTGTGATGCATGGAAACATGATCAATTTCTACTTGAGGCTTTAGCTTCAAACACCCAAGTAGATTCATACTATATTTATGCAAGAAAAAAGATACATTATAACTTGTAATAGTACTTAAGTTTTCATTTTAAGCGATATTTTCTGGAAAAATGTAAATGACTTCTCAATTCTCACTAGAGATTGTGACCATTGTTAAGTCCTAAAAAACGTTGATACTTTATTACATTTGTGATCAAGCTAACTGCAAACTAAGTTTCATAACACTTGGAAATTGGAATACTGTTGGAAATTTAGATGGTGTGAATGGATATTAATTTAGTGAAATTATAATTTAGTAAAATTATAATTATTACTAGACTCTTCATATGGGTGATAAACTCTTAAGTGAAGTTTTATGTCAATTTATTAGTTTTTATTAGAGTTTATATCTCTAATAAAATCTCTAATAAAGTGAGACTTTTAGTAGAGTTTTTATGTCAATTTATTAGTTTTTATTAGAGTTTATTTCTCTAATAAAATCTCTAATAAAGTGAGACTCTTTTCTACCCCATATCTCTTGTATGCAAAGTAGGTTGTGCCTAACTTGATGAAGCTAATTACAAGTAGAGAATTGAAAGCGGAATTTTTAGAAGAAAAAAAAATAGAAGAGTTCTTGGAGATACTTGAAGACCTATGTGTTGGGTACTTAGAGAGATATGTTTTCTCTATTCGATTTCATCATCTTCATACCATTATTTCCCACAAGTTCTAACACTATAATTTTATCCAGTGTAACCTCGGGCGCGTGGCCATCTTCGGCAGTACATACTGCTTCGGCTGTTGTACCCTGGGAGACAGACGCGTCGTCTTTAGTAGGGGCGCGAAATCTGTTTTAAGGGAAGCGTGTTGAACACGTGACTCAACCAAAATCGTCAACGTTTAGTGTGCTCTTTGTTGCAGTCAATGAGTATTTTTCAAGACTCAAGATGATGAATATTCGAGTCTAGGATGCTATCAAATGCGCGTGAAGGACCCACCAGAGATGCGGCTTGAATCAAGATTGGTATATAAAATTATATTTTATATTATTTTTATTTAGTTATTGCAACCGGTATTGTACTATGATATTTCCTACGAATAACGAGAGTCTCTATATATTTTGCAATTATATTTTATAAAAGGTGAACCTAGTTCCTACAAACTTAAAACAGATTTCATGAGATTGTTGCTACAATCTTAAAACCTTATTTATAAGGATTTTGGGTTCACAAAAGGATTTATAATAAAAAAAATATTTTAAAGATTATGATCTTATAAATATTTTCTTTTGGGAAATATGTATGTAGTACAACTTGTTGTGTTTGGATTTCTTGAGATTGAGATACAATCTTAAATCCTATACTGTAGTACAAAACGAATGGTTTTGGTTCAACCGTTTGGTTTTTTAAACGAATTTGGGAATCGTTAATTTTTCTAACTTTTGTGTTAGATCGGGTTTATTAGTGTAAACCATACGTTTTTTGTAAACGTTAAATTCTCTAACATGTGTGTTAGACCGGAATTATTGGTGTAAACCATACGTTTTTTGTAAACGTTAAACTCTCCTAAGTAGAGTTTTTTATGTCTTTAAATAAGAGTTTTATGTTACTTGATTAGAGTTTTATGTCTCTAATTAAGTCTCTATTTAAAGTAGACTCTTCATCCACCCATGGATTGATATGAACAAATAAGTCTTATAATGATTTTTGTAATCATTTGTCTTCTAACATGTGTGTTAGAAACGTTCATGAAAAGCGTTAGTTTGGAAGAAATTTTTTTAATTGTTTAGTTTTTAACGTGTGTATTACAAATGACTTATTTATTTGAACCATATATGTGTTTTAGCAAGTTGAATTGACATTTTGTGAAAATGTTAATATTTCTAACGTGCGCGTTAGAATTTCTTTCATTTTAACATGATTGTTAAAAATGGTTAAAATACAAATGCTTTGAAATGTTTTATGTAAACATTTTATATAAGTAATTTGTTGTAGCATTGATTTTAATGTTTTGTATGATTTAGAAATAAAAGGTCATACATTGAAGTTGATGTTTGATTGGCTTCAAGAATTAAATCACCATAAAGTAATGGTATAGTTGTGTGAGATTTATCACCAACTTTAATTTGGGATTTCTAAATCCATTTGAGTGAAATTTTAATTACTAATTAAACTCTTCATATGGTGAAACTCTTGAGTAGAGTTTTAATTATGACATTTGATGAGTTTTATTAGAGTTTAAGTCTATAATTATTGAGACTCTTAACTCTTCATATGGTGAAACTCTTGAGTAGAGTTTTAATGATGACATTTGATGAGTTTTATTAGAGTTTAAGTCTATAATTATTGAGATTCTTAACTCTTCATATGGTGGTGAAACTCTTGAGTAGAGTTTTAATGATGACATTTGATGCTTTAATTTGGTCATGTTATATATATATATAATGACTTAAAGTTTTCTAACATGTGTGTTAGAAAATGTGTATCACGAATACGAGGTTAGAGATTGTTCATAATGAACAGAAATGTTTTATGTAAACATTTAATTGCCTATGTGTGCATTAAAAATGATGAGAAACAGTTTATTTTATAAACTTCATCTTTGGAAAACGTTTTATGTAAACGTTCGATTCTATAATGTGCTTGTTATAACATTTTTTCCCAACACGCGTGTTAAAAAAATGTTATTTGGTGAAAAACAACTTGGTGTTGTTGTGAACAAATTTAATTGTTCAAGTTTACTACTTAAATGTAGTATTTGTAACAACTTGCTGTTGTTTTGAGCATAATTGTCCAAGTTTAAAGTTTCAAGATGAAATGGGGAACTTGTACTTACAAGTGCATGGAGTCATATTGAGGGAGTACCTCAAGACATGCCATGGGACGATATTGTTGAGAAGATTTCGGTCAGATTATAAAGTGTTGAAGAGAAAAACACTTTGCTATTTGATGTCTACATATTGCCTATGCTTCCGTTTAAATTTCAAAAGTGATTGGAACTTATGATTTAGTTTCCAATGTATTTTATTGTTTTGTGTTCAATATCTTCGGATAACACATGCATTTTTTTACAAAGAAATAAATCACTAATGGTTGTGACGTAGAAATTATTTTTGTGGAAAATAATTATAACGTCGGTTATACATTGTTTAAAAGAATATGGTTTTAAACGGATAGTATATGAAAATACTTGGACATAAACAACTTGAAAGTTGTTACATTGACTAAAAGTCAAAGACGAAACTTCAAATGTATAACCAAATCATGTGTGAGTAATGAAAGAACGTAGTGACTGTATTGAGATGAAATACACTAACGACATTCATGTCGACATACTTCATTACAAGTCATTGGAAAATTCATGTCGACATACTTCTATATGTTATTGTATACCTTTAATAAATCTTGCGAGATTTATAAGTAGATGCGTCTACCACTTGTAGGATCGTTTTACCGACCAAATGAGTCGATCAGAAGAGTACTCAGACAGAATCAGAGGCGGAATTCATTGATTCAGTATTCGTTTAGCTTGTATAACACTAGAATCACTATTAACTGTCTTGTTTATTGATCTGGTAACAATAACAGCACGTAGACACTTCGACAGAGCTTCGCCGTCGGAAAACACCTTGCTAATTCCGTTTCAAATGAAACGGACCTACACCTATATATAGACAGGTAATTCCGCTTGAACATGACTCAAGCGGAATTACATGTTCAAACGAAATCAACATCTCAAACGATATTACATGTTCAAACGGAATTAGGTTAGTAATTTCAAGCGGAATTATCTTTGAGTAATTCCGTGCGAAATTACCTTTAACCCTAATTTCGTATGTTTTCTCGTAAAACGTGCCTAGACCTGTCAATACTAATCTAAGACTCGAACGAAGATGAAGTCGACAGACAACTGCACCAACAGACTCCCCCTTGAATGTTGACGGAATCTTCAGTGAGAGTCTACATCATAACGACTCTTCAATCTTGATCAGTCTTTTCCTTTCTCAGCATGTTCCAGAATCTATCTCTTTGGCTCTAACTTCGTCAGACTCCCCCTCTCATCATGCTGGGATCGCCGTCTGGAATTAGCTATCGCCTTGAGATTGCATCCTGGCTTTAACTCTGTTCAGCTCATCTCCTGCACAAATTTTCTCACCAAAACATAAGTTTATATTTAAATCAATAAGAAAAACTTACTGGTAGAAATCATTCAATCATAATAGTTACATCAAGTTCAATTTAATGACCTTGATTAACTGATCAAACTTTTTCTCAAAACAAATTTCTTCATTTAAGCACACATTCCCATCCCTGTTCATCATGTTCAGCGCTTGAAATTTTGAAAATCAGCTCATCAACATCAGTTGTCGAAAATCTTTTTGAATTTTCAAATAAAAGCTAAACTTCTAGAAAGAACAATATAGAAATGCAGTAAGAAATATTTACAGACACTATTTTTGTGAGTTTGTGAAAAAGGATCATATCAGTTTATGTGACCAATCACAAGCACCGTTAATGTAACACCTCAAAAATTCACGTCCTATAATGTATTGACACGTGTTATAAGCTTGAACGTGTGAAAGAATACTCTAGAGAGACTAAAGTTGACAAACATGGAAAGCATGTGAATATAGGGGTTCAAAATGTCAACAATGGATAAATATATTTTTAAATAACCCTACATGATGTTGATACCTTCAAACGAATAAATCATGGATCATACGAAGCTAAATATGAAAGAAAGTGAGAGATTACAAACTACAGAGGTCAAATGTGTCAACCTGTATAAAGTATACCTCTGAGTGACCTTTTAGCAAACCCGAAGCTTTGTAATGATTAATTATGCTCACTAGAATAAGTGATTAAAATTTCACAAAGTTTCGATAAAGAATGAGGAAGTTATGACAATATTCGTATACGAGGGGTTAAAAGCGTCAACGTTGAAATTTATGACTTTTCGGGTAACCATAAAGTTAACCAAGGACTTAACAAAGTTTGGTTATGTCTTAAGGCCCTTAAAAGTCAAGTTAGAGGGCTCAAAGTGCAAGAAATCATGTTAAAATTAAGTGTAGAAGGACCAGGGACCAAAATGGCAATTATTGAAAGTTGTGTTCAAGTCAGCCGGGGCTAGGCAGCCCGCGTAAGACTCCTTAAGAGTCTACGCGGCCCGCGTGAGCATGCCCAGATGCAGAAACTCGGACAGGTTGACTGTTCAGCCCATGAAACGACTTATTTTGCCCTTTTACACTTCCAGGAGCTGCCTAACCTTGCTTTTAGACATTAGGGACACATGTTTAACATCAGGGATCCAATGTAGGCTTGTTTGGCACAATCTTGAGCTATCACAAACACTGTATAAGGACCCTCATGTTAGCCATTTTGATCATACACTCACAACTCCTCTTCTGATCAATTCTGGAGCTCAAGGCCCTCCTCTAAGCATCCCTGGTCGTGCATTAGACCTTGGTAAGCATCCTTGATCTTCCTTAATTGAGTTTTGCTTAGTTATTAGCTTAAAAGTCAAACCGTCGTAATTAAGGTTTGACTTATCGATTAATCACTAATGAATCAGTGTTTAGTCAAACTTAAGGTAGTTATAAGTTGGTAATCATGTGGGTATTAAACCCTTAAAAGGGCACCCTCTGATTCTCGCTCTAACTAGATCAAATGTCCGGTCAAAGTTATTTAGAAAAAGTCAACAGAAACTTAATTTGCAAATTAACATGTAATTAGCAATGTATAAGGCATGTAACCTATTTTATCACTCATATAACTTGGTAATAAGTATAAGAACATGTCTAAACATGTTCAACCCGACAATTTTCTGTTTAGACCCGGTTCGGAACCGAAAGTCGCAAAACTTTGACTTTTGCTTTGACTTCAGTTCTGACCCGATTTGGTATGATTTAGAAATGCCTTAGAGCTTCCTTAGGACCAGGTTACATGTTAGTATAACCCTCTGTGTTTGGTTCGTTGATTGTCCGATTCGTTTACATGTTTCCGTTAATCGCTTAATGTTGACCATAATGCCCTTTTGACCATAAAATGAGAATTTTGGAAATGTGAAAGGACAATAATCTTTGTTACTGATTTATAAACATATCCCTAAAATTCCACATCAGTTGGAGGTTTAGATTAGGAGTTATGCTCATTAGCGTAATTATAACGCCTTTTAGTAATTAAACGGCGCAATTAACATAAAGCCTATCTAAACCCAATTTTTGACACCAAACCTTTTACCCAATGATGTAATATAATATTTTGAGATTTTTAAAGATTTTTTATTATTTTTAAACTGATCATAACCTAAGGTTATGACGTTGATTCGGTAAATACCGATTATACCCTTTTTGTGTATAAAATGAGTTTTACACAGTATTTTGACACCAATCCAATTGCTACTGATTTTATATAATAAATAAAGTATTTTGAACTTTATAACCTGATCAGAAAACTCAGATTTCTTGTATAACCTGGAAATCGCTTAAAATGGCTTTTAAAGCCTATTAAACGCATAGTTTGGGTTTAAAACCATTTTGTCATATAAGACCTATTACCAACTGATATGACCTAATAAAATAAGTTATTTTACTGATGTATTCAGACCCGAATCTCAGAATTTCAATTAACCTCTTTTATAATCTTTAAAATGACCAAAATACCCATACGGGGCTTAAATTGAGATTAAACTCGTTTTGGGCATAATGGAAGGTATCCTACTGATATCACAACATATGTAAGGCATATTAACTTAGGAAACCTGTATATGACTCTTATGGTTACCCGTTACGCTTATTGCGCGTTCGGATCGGCTTATGTAACTAGTTTGCATATATTAGCCGAAACAGGTCAAACCATATCATCTTTGTCTCAAAATCCAGAATGTTTTCAAGTTACCCATATTAAACAAGCATACAAGCTTGTCGGGTCGAAACCACATTCTAAACCGGTCTTCGCTTTATCATGCGTTTGATCCGAGTCTTCCTTTTGAAAACTAGCCGGTCTAAGTTACGACTTAAATAAGACCCGTTAGGAATCTAATAGGTTGATAAAACCTTTGTTCCAGATTGAGAGCCCCAGTAGAAGTACTTGTGCTTGCTGATTAGAATATACGACTGAGTATAAATTGCATTTGCTAGCTCAGGTAAATACTCTTAACTTATTTTCCCTATACGGGCTTGGGATACGGTATTATAATAATACCGCTTGGTCGGGTATTGAATGTTTAGTCGTATTGTGATTAAATTATTCAGGTAACCCGCTTTAATCTGTATTGTTTGAAATAAAAGCCTTTAGGGGTTAATGACCATGTCCCGGATATCCTTGACATCATTGTATTATAAAATGGTCACGCCTTAAGCACGGGGTGTAGGCATACACCTAACAGTTGCATAAGGGAAACGGTATCTCACTCTCTTGTGGGCCTATACTTGTGGTGTGTCTGTTAATCTTGACTCGGTTTCTACATCGGGCCCTGAATGTACAACGAACATGTAAATCTGTATACAAGATTATAATATAATTGTCCCAAGTTATAAAAGATATGTTGTGCCTTGTGCATACAAATCAATTTTATTAAACCTTTTCAAATGAGTCGGTTAATTGTATTTACCAGTGTAAACTGACGTATTTTCCAAAAAGGTTAAGTGACAGGTACTGAACGTAATTGGCTGGAAGCTCAGGGCGTTAATAAGGAATCTTGCAAGTTCTAGGCGTCTAAAGTCTGTTGAACAATGTTTAAGTTTTAAGATCCTCCTGTGGATCCTTTACTTTCCGTTGTAATACTTGATATTACTTTATATTCGGATTGTAATATATTTATCTTTTGCTTCCGCTGTGCATTTATATATTGTGTTGTTTGACTGTAATGTTACCAACCACGTCACGTTACTCCCCCACCGGGCCCACCGGTCAAATGTGGAAATATCGGGGTGTGACAGGTTGGTATCAGAGCCAACACTGAGTGAATTAAACACTAGTCTTTTGTGTTTAATCTCAGTTACACGATTGCACATTTTTATTCTTGAATCTAGACAAAGAACTTAGGACTATTCCTGATTTGTTTTTGTCCCTTATTTGTTTCCTTTGTTATTTTCCTGATTCGCCTTTGCTTGGGCAAATCATTTGCTATTAGAAGTCCCGTTTAGGGCAACCATATACTTGTTTAAATTTTAATGGAACGATTATATTTAAAATATCATTCCTATATTATAAGATCTACCATTATAATAAAATGGAAAAATCTAAAAAGGACAAGGCCTAGCCATATGTCACCTTAAGACAGGGCCAAGATGGTAGTTCCACAATTAGATTCAGATCCTTGTTAACATTCCAATTTAGGATTGTTCTGCGTTAAATATTAAAAAGAATCTAAAGGGTAAAACCTAGCCTAAATGTCATTGTAGACATGGCCAAGACGGTAAAACCTATCCAAAAGAATCCAATCCCTGTTAACATCTGTAAGTATGTTAACATTTTTGGCAAACTGTGAATCGTTAAAGTCAAACAGGCCATCTTTAAAAAAAAAGGGGGTTAATCTAAATTCCCTTATTTGAAATAATCATCCCTTAAGGATGAAGTGCCTACGGGCTATAATTAACGTCCTCTGAGACTAAAGACAGTAGTAGTCTTTGACTCTCTGTCAAGAAAAGGTAATGAAATATGTTCAAACCTTAATGCCTCGATTCTCTGAAATCATGGCTTGTAAATTTAAAACTGTCCTTGTGACTAGGCCCTTTGCGCCACCTTAATATCCTTAATGTTTTACAACTAGGATAAATTATAATGAAAATACTATTAAATATAACTAACAAATTAACCAATATGGTTTATATTACCATGGTTGATGAATCGTCAAAATGATGAATCCATAATAACCTCTGAATGAATCGTTGTCAATATGTATGTAGCAATCAAGCTACATGGCTAGATCAGATGAGGTTAACAGTCACCCGAGGGAGAATAATGATGCTACCAGAGTTAATATAACTGGTGCGGAACTGCAGGCATTAATAGATAATGTCGTTACACGAGCCCTCGACAGACAGTATGATGAATCAAGTGATACACACTCTAAGACTCTATCTGTTGCTCGTAGTAAGCCCCTTTCTAAATCACATGAGTCAAAGGAAGACGATGTTCGTAACTCGTCAAATCAAAGGAGTGTTCCGTCTAGACAGGTGGTGCTTCATCAAGAGGCACCAGTTAAGACCTACTCATATAAATATTTTGTCTCCTGCAAGCCCAGAGACTTTACAGGAGAAGAAGGAGCCATCGATTGCATGACGTGGCTCGATGAGATGGACACCGTTGTTGACATCAGTGGATGTGCAGAACAAGACATTGTGAAGTTTGTTTCACAATCTTTTAAAGGAGAAGCTCTAGCTTGGTGGAGGTCACTGATCCAAGCTACGGGGAAGATCCCTTTGTACAACATGACTTGGGATCAGTTCGTTGCTCTTATCAAAGCAAATTATTGTCCTCAACATGAAGTTGAGAAAATTGAGAGTGAATTCTTGACATTAGTCATGGAGAACTTATATTGTCAAGCATACCTTACAAGTTTCAATACCATGTCTCGATTGGTTCCTTACTTGATCACACCGGAACCAAAGCGAATAGCTCGCTTTATTGGGGGTCTAGCCCCAGAGATAAAGGCAAGTGTGAAAGCATCGAGACCTATTACATTCAGGTCAGCGGCATATCTGTCGCTATCTCTCACACTCGATGTGGTCAGAAACAAGGCTCCCAAAGCCTCTGAAGATGGAAAGCGTAAAAGGGAGGATGAGAATTCTCATCGCTCCGATAGGAAGACAAAGAGGAACTCTGAGGATAAGAAGAGTTCCGGGTTTAAGGAAGACAGCCAGCAGTCGGGTGAGAAGACCAGGTGCAAAACCTGTCGGAAATACCACCTCGGAAAATGCAGATTCGAGTCTCAGCCTCTACCCTGTGGAATCTGCAAGTCTAAGGAACATAAAACCTTGGATTGCAAGAAGTTGAAAGATGCAACCTGTTATGGTTGCAACAAGAAGGGGCATATCAAGACTAACTGCCCTAGGAATCAGAAGAAGCCTGAAGAGGCCAAGAAAGCAAACACATGAGTGTTCCAGATGAACGCCCAGGAGATGACGCATAATGATAACGATTTAACAGGTACCTTTTCTTATCAAGCAGCTTATGCAGAAATTTTTTTGATATTGGCACATATGATTCTATAATGAACGATAAATGTTGAGAACTGTTGCCTCCGCCTGATTAGGACTCCGGTCATTTAATGCGAGGTAGAAATTTGCTGATGATACTTTAGAGAATGCTCCAACAAATCTTAGATTGATATTTTATATCTATTAGGAATCACTCTTTTCTGATACCCTTATGGCAAGCTTTCAAGCTATCCAAATTCATCAATACAATCACAGTGACTTTTCAGCAAAGTTGTGAAAATTCACAAACTTAACCAGTTTTATGTCTTTCGACAATCAGCGATTACTGAGTAGGCACACAATCAAGAAGGACAAAACTAAGTACTATGCTTTCAACCGTGGTTCCCACTAGAACTAGGCTTTTTCATTTAGGTTTGTATCATTATCGCAAATCTATTAGTCTAGCTGAGCCTACCGTCACATCTTTAGTGAGAACGTTTATCACATTTTATCTTTCCATTTCTTTAGCATGCTGTGACAGTCTAACTGATCTACTATCATTTCCTCTTTTTCACAACAAAACTCATTTTTGCATTTTTAAATGTTTTTGGAATTTTCAAATTTTCTAATTTTTTTTTTAAATTTTTACTCCCCCTAAAATCAAAATATTTCTCAATTTTGATTTTCTGGGAAAATTTGAAAATAAACTGTACAAGGTAAAGTGACAACATGATGAGAATTACTTCAATTCTCCATTCACTTGGCTTAAACAATCAGAACTCCCCCTGACAACAAAACATTTTCCCATAATGATTTCAAAACACTTAAGTTTGTTTTAATCAAAATGGTTTTTTCCGGAAAAATAGTTTTGTGAGTCATTTCTTAAACATGGGGATCATTCATCACCTTGTTTTCTTTAACCACTTGTATGATTTAACATTTCCCAATTTTATCAACACAATCACGTGTAGAAAATCAAGTACAAATTAATGTCCCTGATTTACCACTTGAAAAACGAAATATCACCGAAGTGAATTTCTCAAGAAAGATGCCGATACCTGCTCCACACTTACCAACCTGGGAGCTCCAGCAAGTCAGATTTTTCTTTTATTTAAAGAGATTCACCCAAGCCTGACTGTCATTGGGTGTTTTTGAAATTCCGTTTGACAATGATGGAAAATTTGCATCATTCATTGTTAAATCGGAATCACCACTTTTTACCTCAACACACAGCTCTTCTGGCTTTACCAAACCAGATTCATCGCTTGAACGTGGCTTGTCTGACTTTGATGAGTCAGATTCATTGCCAACAACTGGCTCCTTTGTTTCCGGAGAAACAAATTCATCACCAGGAAGTGAAGATTTCACTTTCTTTTGCTTGTTAATCTCTTGATTAATTCCTTTATCTTTCTTCATTCCCTCTTTCGTCCTCAGATTTGTATCTGATGAATCCGTTCTGTTTGACTTATCAGTCTTAGGAGAGCAAAACGATTTATCAGAACTGTTATTCGCTTTGTTGGCTGTATCCGAGGACAAAATCCTTTCGAGATATTCTCTCGCTTTCTTCCTCTTCTTCCTCAGTCTGTCTTTTTGCCCCTGCGAAAGCTTCACTTTCTGTTCTTGAACTTTCTGTTCTTTGGGCTTTGCTTTGACATTGACTGGTTTCTTTGCCATTTTCTGAGATTCAGCCCTCGATCTTCCCTTTGATCTCATTGGGCAATCCCTGGCAATGTGTCCTTTGATATTGCATTCAAAGCATTTTCTCGTCTCATAACTCCAGTTCTGGCAGTTAACAGCAATGTGTCCTCTCACACCACAAGTGTAACACACTCTGTTATCGTACCAATCACCACCTTCAGCCCAAACATTCATATCATAACATTGTTTGGCTTGGTGATATTCATCTCTCCTCTTGTATGCTGAATTTGGATTTTGAGCACTGTGGTCAAACCTGCACCACTTATTACCAACAGTTTTTGAGTTTTGATTTTCTAATTTTTGTGGTTTTTTATCACGATTGGATGATTGAACTGATGAGCTTTTATTTTCTTTTTGAAGATTTTTCGGCTTTTTATCCTTTTGTTTTTGTTCCACATTCTTCTTTACAGGTTTTTGCATTGAGCATTCACCTTTCTCAGTAGAATGTAAAACAGTTTCTTGATATTTTTCTTTTAATTTCAAAAATATTTTTCTTTTCTCAATTTCATCATCAGTTTTCTCATCACAATCTTCAATTTTAACTTTGTCAAAATTTGTGACATTGTCACTTATTGGAACAGAATTGATCGGTTTTGGACAAATATAATCTGGTCCTGATGATTTCACAAAACCTTTCAATTTCTTTTCAAGCTCATCAATTTTATTTCTTGCCCTCTCAGCTTCTTTTTCAAGTTGAGAGATTTTCTCAAGATGAGACTTTATTACCTTTTCATTTTCAATTTTATTCTTTTCAAGAACAAATTTTTCATTTTCAAAACTTCTTATTTGTTCTTGAAATTTTGTTTCATTTTCTTTCAAATTTTTATTTTCAAGTTTTATCCAAAAATCTTCATTTTCTGAAGATTTTATTTTATTTTCAAATTCTTTTTCTTTTTCTTTCAAAATTTTGTTTTCCAATGTCAAACTCTCTACACCCTTCAAGAGTTTGACATTTTCTGCTCTTGATTTTTCACAAATTAAGCACATCCCAGGAATCTGTTTATCATCAGCTTCATCCTCAATCTTTAAAGCTGGAATCTCTTCAACCTGTTTTTTCATTACTTGAATATTTTCTTCCACATTTGCTGCCTTTTGATCCTTCATTTTTGCAGCTCGTTTATTTTTTAGTAACTCCAATTTTGCTGCAAGAAGCATATTATACAAATCAGGTGACAGCAAAATTCTATAAAATTCAAGTTGACTAATTGCTTTACTGTCATCATCACTTTCTTCATCTGATGAGTTATCAAACACTGGAACTTTCTCTGAAACAATTTCTGAAATATTCTCAGTTTTTTCTGAATCAACTTCTGGATTATTTTCAACCTTATCTAAAGCAGTTTCTGAATCCATTTTTACTGAAACTGGTTCTTTTGAAATTGATTTTTTCCAAACTGGTTCTTCTTCAATCTTAACATAACTCTCTTGTTGAGATACATAGTAATACAATGCAATATCTTCTTCAGTTTCCATGTTTCGGTAACCAATTTCACAATAACAATCACTTTCAAACGGAATTAAGTCTTCAAGCGAAATTACTATTTCAAACGGAATACCAATTGAAATGAAATAACCTGCAAACCAGTTTCAAACGGAATATCAACTCAAGCGGAATTACAGTTTGAAGCGAAATTACTAATTTCGCTTGAGATGTTTCAAACGGAATTACACCCTGAAACGGAATCAGGTATTTCAAGCGGAATTAAGAGTAATTTCAAAAGGAATTAACCAAAGACCTATTTTCAAGTGAAATTAGCCAAACGAAATTACCTTTTCAAACGGAATTAGTAATTTCGTTTAAAATTACATCAACTTTTCTAACGAAATTAGTTGGCTCGTTCAAACGAAATCAGGTTTTTGGTCCATTTTTTGTCACTTTTAGCTTGAATTATGATCTGATTTTCTCAAGGGTTTGTTAACACAGTATTTTACACACAATATCAAAAATTCAGTCCATTTTGTCCGTTAAAACTTGATTAAATTTGAAAAGAAAGTGTAGAAATCAGAATTTTCCAGCGAAAACGAGCTAAACAGTAAGAACTCTTCCTCCTGAGCTCTGATACCACTTGTAGGATCGTTTTACCGACCAAATGAGTCGATCAGAAGAGTATTCAAACAGAATCAGAGGCGGAATTCATTGATTCAGTCTTCGTTTAGCTTGTATAACACTAGAATCACTATTAACTGTCTTGTTTATTGATCTGGTAACAATAACACCACGTAGACACTTCGACAGAGCTTCGCCGTCGGAAAACACCTTGCTAATTCCGTTTCAAATGAAACGGACCTACACCTATATATAGACAGGTAATTCCGCTTGAACATGACTCAAGCGGAATTACATGTTCAAACGAAATCAACATCTCAAACGATATTACATGTTCAAACGGAATTAGGTTAGTAATTTCAAGCGGAATTATCTTTGAGTAATTCCGTGCGAAATTACCTTTAACCCTAATTTCGTATGTTTTCTCGTAAAACGTGCCTAGACCTGACAATACTAATCTAAGACTCGAACGAAGATGAAGTCGACAGACAACTGCACCAACACCACTTGATTATTGTTAGATCTATATGGAGATTTTACCTTCATTTAGGAGAGCATCCTAAATATAAATATCTCCTAATGAATAACAATAGATGTGTGCAAATCACTTATGGCAAATTATGAATGCCATGTTGTTGAGTATCGATCTAGTTGAATCTATCTCACACATATTAGTGATTATAGATGAGAAACATTCATCTTGTTGGTGATGAATGTGTTCACCAAGTGACTTGGATTAAGACTTATGTTTAAGTACTTATGAGTCAATGGTGGAATGTTGGAGATCAAAGGTAAACAAGTTATGTTCCTTAAATGAATGATGAAATTTAGCTATGTGCTATATACAATAATTTGTGAGACCTTCCTAAATATTGAGGTTTTAGGATTATGAATAAGTCTCATTATTTTGTCTCTAACAAGGGATGAATGTTGCAAAGTGATATTATGATAACCTTAGGGCTATGAAGAATCAGAATGATGCATCTTCTGTTCACATGCTAAAGTATTGTAGTCTAAAGCATGCTAGACTAGTACTTGGTTAATTATGGGTCTTGACGGAGACTAATTAACTCTGATCATTCAAATGTGTATGAACACAAAAAGAATTTGTGTATAGACAAATTTGAGGGAGAATTTTCATTCATTATAAGGAAAAGACATGTAACTTTTTAAGAGTTTGTTCGAAAAGCTAATGAGGAGAACTCATTGTCTAAGCTTATTCTAGATATTAAATTAGAATTATTCTAAGTTGGTGACAAACTTATGACAATAGCATGTGTTGCTTTGGTTAGCTCAGAAGCTTATGTAAGCTAATGCAGTATCAGTTGAATTCACTGATACAATGAGGTTGATCTTGTTCAATCATATGTGTATAAATGTCGTCATAAGTGAAGTTAGGGAAATGTTGATCAAATGGCAAGAAATGTGGGGGAGGATCCATTTAGAAACAACCCTATAAGGGTATGTAGAAATGGTTTTCATTACCCATCTAGATGATATCCTATAAAACTTAAATGTGGGGGTGTCTTGCATTTGTATCATAAAAGTTTGGCAATAAGGATTTTGTAATCCAATCTAACATTGCAAACAGACGACTATGTGGAGGACACAAAGGTCGTAGTGCATAATGGAGATGTGTTTGCCTTAAATGATAAGCGTATCTTACAAAGACATATATTATAACCAGATTCAGATGGCCACTGAGGTTATAGTCTTAGAAGTTGACAATAGGCAAAATTAACTTACGAGTTAAGAACACATCATGACAACTGATCTCAAATACGCAAAGTTATTTGTTAATGTTATGGATCCAACAACCTGAGGGTTTATTAGAGATCAAGTTGTGGAATGAGACTGAAGCCCATGGAAAAAGGGCATGTGAAGGACACCTAACTTAGTTGACTGGAGATCCCAAGATCTAAGTTCAATAGGACAACTAACTCATATGCCTAAAGGTGGTCAATGTGGGGGCATAAATGATATGTATATATGGTTATACATACCCCCAAAGTATAAAAGGGTGTTTAAATACGTCCTAGTCTATTCCTATGATATTCAGTGACAAAGAGTGAGGCTAAGCATAATATGTGGTAAATGATTTGGATAAATCACGATAACCACAATGCTTTTAATGATCTAAGGAGAATCACCTATGTTAGAGAGAAGTGGGGTCGCTTCGAATGGAATTGAGGGCACAATTCCTAGAGCTCTCGCAGAACCAGGAAAGTGTTCCACGACCATTATTGGACACGGCTATGAGGAGATGACCCCGCTAGGGGAGTCTTGTGTGAAGTGTATTGTCGTATACACAAACGGCAGACGAGTTCAAAGACATCGAGATCTACTCAGAGCTAGTGGGATAAGTGCATTTCATGAGCGAAGGTTCAAAGGGTAACACCTACCTATCGTATGCAAAACTCAACTGTCGAGGTTCCATTGGAAATTTTATGTGTTTAGAACGATCTCCATTCATGTGGGGGATTGTTGGAAATTTAGATGGTGTGAATGGATATTAATTTAGTGAAATTATAATTTAGTAAAATTATAATTATTACTAGACTCTTCATATGGGTGATAAACTCTTAAGTGGAGTTTTATGTCAATTTATTAGTTTTTCTTAGATTTTATGTCTCTAATAAAATCTCTAATAAAGTGAGACTTTTAGTAGAGTTTTTATGTCAATTTATTAGTTTTTATTAGAGTTTATTTCTCTAATAAAATCTCTAATAAAGTGAGACTCTTCTCTACCCCATATCTCTTGTATGCAAAGTAGGTTGTGCCTAACTTGATGAAGCTAATTACAAGTAGAGAATTGAAAGTGGAATTTTTAGAAGAAAAAAAAAAAAATAGAAGAGTTCTTGGAGATACTTGAAGACCTATGTGTTTGGTACTTAGAGAGATATGTTTTCTCTATTCGATTTCATCATCTTCATACCATTATTTCCCACAAGTTCTAACACTATAATTTTATCCAATGTAACCTCGGGCGCGTGGCCATCTTCGGCAGTACATACTGCTTCGGCTGTTGTACCCTGGGAGACAGACGCGTCGTCTTTAGTAGGGGCGCGAAATCTGTTTTAAGGGAAGCGTGTTGAACACGTGCCTCAACCAAAATCGTCAACGTTTTAGTGTGCTCTTTGTTGCAGTTAATGAGTATTTTTCAATACTCAAGATGATGAATATTCGAGTCTAGGATGCTATCAAATGCGCGTGAAGGACCCACCAGAGATGCGGCTTGAATCAAGATTGGTATATAAAATTATATTATATATTATTTTTATTTAGTTATTGCAACCGGTATTGTACTATGATATTTCCTACGAATAACGAGAGTCTCGTTATTATATATTTTGCAATTATATTTTATAAAAGTTGAACCTAGTTCCTACAAATACAACTCTTTTTTGAAAACTAAAATATCTGAAGATGGTATTCAACTAATAGTTTGCTACTTGTGTTTGTAAAAAAAAACCTCGACTTGAATACAAACCCGGTTCAGTGGCGGATCCATGATTTCTTTCCAAGGGGTTCACTTTTTCAAATGTTTCAATATCATATGTTCAAACATAAAAAATACGGGTCAGTTCAACTGTTCGGGTCTGGTCGGGTCGGGTAAGGTTCATCACATAATAAAAATACGATACAATATTTAAAAAACATCATTATAATAAATTTAAAAACATATAATATACATAAAATGGTCTTTACAAATAAACAAACATATAAAAAGAATGTCTTCTTTTTCTATATCTAAAAAGATTATAGAGAAAGCCCCATCATGGTTCTCAAAAATAAATAAAATGGTCTTTACAAATAAACAAAGATTGTCTTCTTTTTGTATATCTAAAAAGATTATAGAGAAAGCCCTATCATGGTTCTCAAAAAACAAGGCTACCTATCAATAGGGATGAACAATTTGTTCCCGGTACCGGTACAGAACCGGGTACTTTTTCGGTACCGACTTTTAGCATTTTCGGTACCGGTTCGGTACCAGTCCGGTACGGTACCGGTTTTTACCCTCAATTACCGGTACCGTACGGTACCGAACCATATCGAACCGGGCATACTCGGTACCGGTACCACTTTTGAGGATTTTCGGTACCGGTTCTTTCGGTACCGGAGGATACCGAGCTCATCCCTACTTATAAATACTTCAAGAATCACTTCCTTCATCAAGATTTAGTTAGTTTTCACATTCTTATATATTTGTTATTAATAGATAGGCATGTGTGATTAACTGCTTATGAGTTGGTGATGGTGTTTATCTCTAAAGTAAATGACTTTTTTAAAGGTAAGTGTTTGAGGGAGGGGGTGGAAGGTCTAAAGATATGAGTTTAAAGTTTTGGAGATACTAGAACGGAGAACAGTACATCCTTCTGTTTTCACATGCTTCTTCTAACCTTTTACAATTTAAACCATTCCTGTATAACATACATTAAGTTGAATAAAGGTAGTGGTTTCTGTTTTCACATGCTTGAAGCCTCTGAACCTTAAAAGGCAAGTTAATAAGGGTGAGGGGAGTGGTTACCTTTTGGAATAGGTAAACTTCTCATTCACCCAATGAAACAGTGACACGTCAATTTACCTATTTTGTTTACCTAATGCTCAAAAACGTTGGCGGTGGTTTACCTATCTTAGATTAGGCAAGCTATTATTATTATTTTTTATTTTTTAAATTATGTGTTAAGATAAAACAAATAAAACATCAAACTTATAAATAAATAAAAACCATTACATTAAAATCTAACTTAAAAAAACATCATAAACGGGTATTGGCATATTGAAAAAAGCACGTTCCATCATCGGTAAACCTTCACCGATCATCCATCATCACCGAGCGGTAAACACAGACGGCGAGGGTGTTACCGTTCGGTAAACTGCTTTGCCGATCTGTTTACATATCCACTCCGTTCACCCTAACCAAGTTTACCACCAAGTCACCAACCAAGCATCCTACATAGTACAAATACAAATAAAGAAAGGTGAGGTGGCAAAATGGGTAGGTCAAGTAGATTGGGAAATAGGTCAAAACGGGTTGGCTGACCTGCAAATACCTTTTATTAATAAGTTTAGAAGACATTATGAGGTTGAATGCACATCAGATCTGAGATCAAACATATTTAACCCGTTTGAGAAGATAACTTAACCCGAGTAAATATAAATGCTATCCTAAAACATCCTGTGTCATTATGTTTAACATCCATTCCTAGCATTTACCAACTCGGACAAACAAACAAACAAAGCACTAGATTTAGCAAAACTCATTTGAAACAAAAAGTTAAACCACTAAAATAATTCTTTGACAAAGTGAGATGATTGATTCAAAATTCTTCACTCCTGTGCGTTTGGGTTTCTACACAGGGGAGAATAAGGGGGGAATAAGTATAACTAAACCTAGTTTTGTTTTTAGTTATTAAAAAAACGCAAAAAACACACAAAAAACCGTCCCATACAAGACTCGAACAAGGGATCTGATGGTTAACATGCGCTAATACTTACCACTGGACCATCTTCAGATTTGTTTATAAGGTTCCCTCACAAAAATTTAAAGGGTTCCTGCAGAAGTCTTTATATAAATTAACACTATAAAATACGAATCGAACGGGTTCCTGGAAACCCCAGGGCTGGCTATAAATCCGCCCCTGGCCTGGTTTGTATAAGCATTGCTTAATGTAACGGTCCCTTTTAAGCCAACTCAGTCAAACAAAACGGGTGCAAAAAATAGTGATCTTTTTCAAATTGATAAAAGACTATATACACCGAATAAAATAATACTCAATGGTTCTCTAGCAGTTGACTATAAATTTCAGAAAGGCTTATTCGTAACACCATGTTCGTACTATTAAATCAACATTTTTGCGGTTTGTACATTATTACAATATTGCAACCTGTTTTTAGATCCAGCTGCGACGCACGGGTAATTGAGAAACTTGAGAAGCACTAGTGTGTGTATATATATATATATGTATGTATATATGGTTATGATCGTGTGAGAAGCACTAGGCTAATTGAGAAACTTGAGAAGCATTCTGGACCACAATTTCCCTAAGCTTTTCGTAATAGACACATATGTATAGCTTAAAATTGACTATATACATATATGTATAATTCAAGATTTGACAATATACATATAGGGTTAGGTTCAAGAGTGAACAGCTTCTTAAGAGTTAACTAATCTTGGCCCTTGATCATTTTTTATATTAAAAGGGTAAGATTAACATTAGCCAAGTATGTTTAATTAAAATCCCTTAATTTCCTCATCTCTTAACTCTCTCTCTCTCATTTTTAATTATTTCTCCATTATTTTAATTATAAGAAATTGAATGACTTTAAATTTTGGTAGACCATCATGGATTACGACATTATCATTCTACAATTCAGCTCATATGTTGAAGTTGGTTAAAGAATATTGCATGTATTCTTATAACTTAAGAAAATGATAAAGACAAAACTATTATTTTTTTCAAATGTTTTTTTGGAAATATTTTGTTTACAAACTATTTAATTTCTAAATATTCGTAGCACTCATTTGTTTATCCATCGATTTTGTTTTAATTTTAACTTAAATATTGGCTTTCTTTTATTATCCGTATATATAGATATCATAATATATTGTTTTTAACTTTTTATATTTTTCAATAAATATTGAAAAATTTCTCTGAGATTGAAATTGTAATTATTTCTGGGCATTAGCTTTTTTTTTTTAATATGTGATGAAGTTATTTATTTTTGCATACATGTGACCATGGTTGCAAAAGTCGCTAGGCGTTCCCAAGTCGGTCGACCGGGGAGTTGAGAGTACTCGACCTAGGCGGAGAGTACACGGGGAGTACTCGGACATGTTAAAATATAAAGAAATTACTTTTAGGAAATTAAATATATGTCAATTAACATAAATTTACTAATATCTATAACAAAATGTATGAAAATGATATTCATTCTTTAATATGATTGGCATAGAAATTATGTTTTATTTTATTTTAAGTCAAACTCGGCCCGAGTTGACCTACTAGATTCGATTTTGGCCGATGTTGACCACGTTTGATCGATTCTAAGTAATTAGGCGGAGTTGAAGAATGTCGTCTCGGCAGCCTACCTTGTAGCGACTACTCGGGGAGTACTTGGCCTTGGAAACCTTATTTTACAACCATGCATGTGACTTGTTTCGTTTTCATTAATTTCATAATTTTTATATGAATCTACTCGTGTGCATGCATAATATACTATATGTTGTTATATACACATATGTAACCATTTCTGAATATAATACACTGATGTATAAAAGTTTGTACACATGTGTATAAACTAACAGTTGTGTATCTTGTATAAACTGATTGTTTGCGAGACTGTACACATGTGTATAAACTAACATATGTGTATCTTGTATAAACTGATACTAGCGAGACTACACACATGTGTATACACTAACAGCTGTGTATCTTGTATATACGGAAACTAGCGAGATTTTAGTGATTTTGATTATATTGTTTAATAAATGCAATTTAGAAAAGACGCAAATACCCTTATGTCATTTATTTTAAAGGAAAGTTACAACATTATAATTACAATCTTGCCATTTATTTAAAAATCTCTAGATTATGTAATCCAATGGCCCAAGTTAGTTCACACAGTTCACTCTCAAACTAGTGTTCACTCTAGAACCCTACCCTATATATATATATATATATATATATATATTATATATATGTATATAGTCAATTTTAAACTATACATATTTTTCTATTACGAAAAACTTAGGGAAATGTGTGGTCCAGAATTGTTCTCAAGTTTCTCAAATAGTGTGAACTTCTATTAGGATCCCTACACTATAATATAGGTCCTATATATTTTGCAAACCCATAGTTATGCAAACCCAACAACAACCATCTATTTTTTCAAATCAGCGGTTCAGATTGAAAGCTCCAAGTTTCCTAATTAATTCAAGTCCAAAAAGCTACTTTTTGTAAAAAAAAAAAAAAAGTAAATATGTCAATTTGTTATAAACCAGACATTTTAGGCCCAACCCATTACTTATGGGCTTTAGGATTTATAGTTATGTTCATTCTATATATTGTAATGTTGAATAGAATGAAGAATTGAATTCAGTTTATCTCTATTTCTCTTTGGTTTTTATCACGTTATCAGGAACATTTGCTCTTCATCAGGAAGATCCATTGATCTTCACAGGAATTTGCAACCCACTCGTCAATAACTTCTCCGCAATTCAGACCGTTTATTCATCAATTTGGGTACTAAACATCAAACTCACTCTCTGATTATAAATTGGAATGTTCATAAGAAATAGGTTTTCCCTTTTGAACTTTAGAACAAATGAGGACTGCCCTGTTATCCAAAAACGAAAACAACAATCACAAAATCGATTAAATGTTTTTCCCTATCAAACAGCCGCCAAGAACAACAAGAAAAAAAATAACAATTACACGAGCGATAAGACATGAAACACTAACCATGATACTCATTCGCATACCGGCGTTTGCATTTTTCTTTCCCTACAAATCCGGCGGTCAGTGCCGTCACGAGCATCGTGAAAGAACCACAATCACAATCTATAAACTCACATAACCGACCCAATGACCGACCCGAAATGAATGATGGTTTGGCCTCTTCGAAATTGGATGGTTTGGTGGAGAATTCCTCTTCTTTCTTCTTGTTTACAGGGTCTTCTTTCTTCTTGTTTACGTCTAGAGAAAAAAAATCTTCTTTGCAGAGTCCAGAGAAAAAGAAAAAATAGGTGAGGGAGATTGTGACTTTGTGAGGGACAATACAATAGATGTCAAAGAAAAAAAAAATCTTTATAATTTTTTTGGGGAATATAAGATAGCAATCAACAGTCATTTGGCAGGCTTCAAAATGATATTTTTTTTTAAATTTTTATTGGGAAGATCAGCTATGATAACTATTTTTGTTCATATCAAACCAGACTTCTAAAGCTTCGTTTCTTTTCTTTGTATATTGTGCGAATTTACTTGTGCATTATGTAATTTACTTTTATATACATATAATGAAAAATAGAGTGTTTTAAAAGTTTTGAAAACAGGAGCAGGAACCCTAAAGTCATTTGTTAGTCTTGAAAATGACTAATAGTGAAATTTTATTAAGATGATAATGCACCACATCTATTATATTCGTATTGAATCAGTTTTAGAAGCTATTTTTTACAGGTCAATATGTAGATTTATTTATTAGTATTAGTTTTTCCTTCAAAGTGAGATTTTTTTTTTGGTGTGATTTCAATTCTTATGATAATCAATATCATTAAAGAAATAAAGCAAATTACAAATCGTAAATAGAGAATACGAATACCTAATGCAGTTTATGTTTTCCTTTTCCATAAATTATATTCCTAACACAAAACATTAAAAATACAAACTCACCGCTACATATGAAAACTTTCTTCTTGTATAGAACCCGAAGTTCTAATTATAAAGAACCCGAAGTTCTCCTATGGTATCCATTATATACACATGCTTGTTATTAAATGCATGTCTCTTTCCTTTGTAGATAATATGTCGAACTTATCAAAGCTTGAATTCACCGCACTTGACATCTCGGGTAACAACTACCTCACGTGGACTCTTGATGCTAAAATTCACTTGACGGCAAATAATTTAGGGGAGACAAGTATTGATGGTGATCAAACTTCACCTCAAGATAAAGCGAAAGCTATGATATTCCTCCGCCATCATCTTCACGAAGATCTAAAGCGGGAATATGCAACTGTTGAGGACCCCCTTGTATTATGTACAAACATCAAAGAACGTTTTGACCACCAGAAGTTGGTCTTACTCCCTAAAGCCCGTTACGAATGGCTTCATTTACGACTACAAGATTTTAAGACTGTCAGTGAGTATAATTCTGTCCTTTTCCGCATTACCTCTAAACTTAAACTATGTGGTGAGAAAATTACTGATGAAGACATGCTTGAAAAAACTTTCTCAACGTTCCATGCCTCAAATATGCTCCTGTCGCAGCAATACAGGGAACGTCAATTTACCAAATATTCTAAATTGATATCATGTCTTCTGGTCGCGGAGCAAAACAACAAGCTCCTACTACAAACCATCAATCGTGACCCGCCGGTGCAAGCCCATTCCCTGAAGCGAATGTGGCCAATTATCAAAGCGGACGAAGTAGAGGTAGAGGCCGCGGCCCCAGCAAAGGTCGTGGTCGTGGTAGAGGACGAGGATATACATGGCATCGAGAGTCCCAGAACACTAAAAATAGCGGTGGTGAATCGAGTCGACACAATACGGGGCGGCCTTCGAAAGGGAAAAGTAGCGGGAACTAAAGCAACATTTGTTATAAATGTAGGATGTCAAATCATTGGTCCCGCATATGTCGCACCCCTAAACACCTCGTTGAGGCATATCAACGCATGATGAAAGAAAAATGAAAGAATGCTGAAACTAATCTGATTGAGGATGCACCTTCAGCCACGATATCAGGCGTTCATTTGGATGTATGTGATTTCATTGAAAATGTCCGTGATGTTTAAACATATTTAATGTACCTTTTATGCTTTACTTTTCACATTGTAACCTTTGTTTTTGGCTTGCTTTGAAACTCTTGCAATGTTTCCTTTTGCTTCTTTGCATTAACTTTTATTTATTTTTATTTCCTGAAGAAATATGTATACTAGCTCCAGTAGAGCTATTATTGGTGATGAATGTCTGGTAGATAGCGGTAGTACTAACACTATTCTCAAAGATATGAAATTTTTCTCTGAGTTGTCTCCGGTAGAGACACCGATTAGTACTATATCTGGTGTCAGTAACCTTATCCAAGGCTCCGGCAGAGCACACATAACATTATCTTCAGGTACCAAATTTACTATTGATAATGCATTATATTCTAGTAAATCCAGAAGAAATTTACTTAGCTTTAAAGATATTCGAAAAAACGGTTACCACCTAAAAACAATATCTGAAAATAATATTGAATATCTTCAAATTACTTCAAACAAAAATGGCAAAGAAACAATTGTTGAACAATTAGAAGCCTTATCCTCTGGATTATATTGTACTAATATCAATCCTATCAAATCATAAACGGTGAGTAACCAAAAGCTGTTAGATAAAGACACATTCAATATATGGCATGACCGTCTAGGTCACCCTGGTAGCATAATGATGAGACGAATAATCAAAAGTGCAACCGAGCACCCTCTCAAAAACTTAAAAGTTTTGCTACCACAAGACTTATCATGTACAACATGCTTTCTGGGCAAACTTATAACTCGGCCCTCACAAACTAAATTGATACATGAAACCCCATCATTTTTAGAAAGAATCCAAGGGGATATTTGTGGGCCTATTCATCCTCCATGTGGACCATTCCGCTATTTCTTGGTCTTAATAGACGCATCCTCAAGGTGGTCACATATGAGCCTTTTAGCTACTCGAAATGTAGCATTTGCCCGACTTTTAGCTCAAATCATACAATTGAGAGCCAATTTTGTCACGACCCCCGACCCCTCCGTGGAGGGAATCGGGAGCCGCGAACCAGTTCAATGGTACCGGTGGTTATTTTGAAAAGTAGTGCAGCGGAAATTTCATCAGGACCGTGAGTTAGGAAAAATATCAGAGTTTAGAAAACACCGGATTTTATTTATTAAATAGATGAGATAAAACCATGTTTTGAAAGGTAGCTTTAATATGGGATAAACCCGAATATATAAAACAACTTTTCTTAATTTAATTAAATTGATAAATCAAGCCACTTCTGTAAGCCTTTTGGTGTCGTATCCAACTCTTATTCCGATCTACTGTGATTACCTGAAACGCGTTTTAAAAACATTTGGTCAGCAGGAAATACTGGTGAGTTCATTCAAGTTTTATAAAATGGCACCTTAGTTATAAATTACAGTATAAGAGCGATTACAATGGCTTCTATCTTATTTTTATCTGGCGTCGTGTCACCTCCTGGTGACGATGGTCATACCACTATTGGGTCTTTTCACCCAAGTAGTGATGATTATCACTGTTAGGATTTATTAGCCTAACCGTGAGAAATTAGTAATGTGCACAATACCCCACTAGCCAGTGATTCAAGATAACCACGACTTAATCCCTGTAATTATAACTTTTGAAAATAATTTGGAGTATGGTAAAATATTGTTGATAAAAAGAGAATGACTCACCTTATAAGCATGCAGTATTGATTTAACAAGCTTCTTGATTCTACTCCTTCTGATAATTAAGCATATACTTTATTGTTTTGAACCTTCTGATGATTAAGCATCCATTTTGATTGTAAGAGTATGGTGTAGAGTTTTCGGGTAGTTAAACATTTAGTTTAACAGAGTGGAATACGTATTAGTGTAAAACCACATCAAACCTAACGATGGTCACGAGATCAGAACCTTAACAAAATTCACAAAGTATAGTCTTATTCAGACAGCACTTTGGCATTCGTTTAACGAAATTCACAAAGTATAGCACTTTGGCATCCGTTTAACGAAATTCACAAAGTACAACACTTTGGCATTCGTTAGTTGGTTCTTGAATCAATTGAACAGAACATCGCATCGGTGATTATTGGTTAGAACACCAACGTATAGAGAGAAGAAGAAAAGAAATAAGCAAGGAAGAATGAAATCCTAGGCTCCTATTTATAGGTAAGAAGTATGGAATTTCTAGGAAGTTTCCTATAGCTTTTCTAGGAAGTTACCTATACATTTTCTAGGAAGCTTCCTACCCATAGATATATCTTCTTATACCTTCCTTGCATCTTCCTTTGATATTATCTATCTCATATATATTTATTTTCATGTATATCTATTTAGGTGCTTAATTTACTTACTTAATTAATCTTACTTAGCTTAATTAACCTTGCTTAGCTTAATTAATCTCGCTTAGCTTAATTAATCTCGCTTAGCTTAATTAATCTCGCTTAGCTTAATTAATCTTGCTTAACTGATTAATTAATAATACTTAACTTAATTAATCATACTTAGCTGATTAAGTTTAACTTATCTATTAAGGTTTCTTAGTTGCTAAGTTTTACTGAATTGGTAAGTTTACTTAGTTGCTAAGTATTCTAGCAGCTCCCTGATTACGAGTTCTAATTTCTAGATACAATGGAACTCGTATTAGTGTATTAACTTAATTCAACTTTAACGATAATCACGAGATAGAAACCCTCACAACGAATGACAAAGTATAGCCAAATATTGGCAGCACTTAAACATCCATTGGATCGGTTTTAATCGATCGGATAAAGTATCGTACCAGTGATTAGATTTATTAACCTAATACGGGCAGAGTTTCGGGATTTAGAAGGTATAATCCCGAGCTACTATTTACTATAATAAAAGCTGAAGGAAAGAAAAGAATTGAGCAAACGTAGCAGTGATCGAGTTAATACCCTGGATTCGTAGCAGTATTTCCCTATGTAAAACTTCAAATTTGAGCAGTAAGAAACGTTTTTGATCTAAATTTTCAAACACATATTCAAGTCCCAGGGCCAGGCTATTTATAGCAACTTTTCGAGTTTTACGCGGCCCGCGTAAGCCCTCTCTTGATTCTTACGCGGCCCGCGAGAGCCCGCTAGGGTTGGTGTGTCACGAGTAGGGTCGCCACGTGTGCGACACGTGGCCTGGCATGCTTATCCGGTCAACTCTAAGTTGACGCGGCCCGCGTAAGACCATGCTTATCTTTTACGCGGCCCACGTGAAACCCAGAAATCTTGTTTTCTTGGTTTTTCATGCACATTAAGGTTTCGGGGGTCCGGGTTTTCACTTACGGGTCGATTTGGGACATTTTTGCAGGTCCTTACAAATTTCCCCGATAATCAAATTAGAAACATCCGGATGGATAATGCGGGAGAGTTCACATCTCAAGCTTTTAATGACTATTGTATGTCAATCGGGATCAATGTTGAACATTCAGTACCTCATGTTCACACACAAAACGGTTTAGCTGAATCTCTGATTAAACGATTACAAATAATCACTAGACCACTCTTAATGAGATGTAAATTACCATCTTCTGCACGGGGTCATGCTATTTTGCATGCCGCTGCACTGATTAGATTGAGACCAACTGCTGATCATGAATACTCCCCATTGCAACTGGTCTCCGGACGAGAATCAAGTTTGTCCCACCTTAGAATTTTTGGTTGTGCGGTATATGTACCAATACCGCCACCACAACATACTACAATGGGACCCCAAAGAAGACTGGGTATCTATATTGGCTTTAACTCCCCATCCATAATTAAATATTTAGAACCAATGACGGGAGACATGTTTACAGCATGGTATACTGACTGTCATTTTGATGAAACGATGTTCCCAGTCTTAGGGTGAGATAAGGACAAAGAAAGACTGGTAACACAAGAAATAACGTGGAATGCATCATCGCTATCAAAGCTCGACCCCCGAAGTGGTCAATGTGAATATGAAGTCCAAAAGATTATACATTTGCAAAGAATAACGAATGAATTACCGGATGCATTCACAGACACGAATAGAGTGACAAAATCACATGTACCAGCATCAAATGTACCTGCTCGAATTGAAGTAATCCCAGAAGCGATTACTATACAACGAAAGCGTGGGAGACCAATCGGTTCCAAAGATAAAACCCCACGGAAACGAAAAGAGCAAAGTAATGCAGTTGGTGAAAACTCACAAAAGGTTATAAATGAAACCCCGGTAGAGGTAAATATAACAACTCTCCTAAAATACTTATAACATCCCTATACGTCCTAAAATACACCCCGTATACGAAAAATAGGCCCAAAATACCTATAATTTTATAAAAATAAAATAAAACAAAGTTTATGGGGCACTCACGGGCCGCGACCCCCTTTACTAATTCTGTCGCGGGGCGCGACAGCTTGGCCACCAGGCCACACCCCAGGCTGCCACGTGGTATGTGCGTGTCGAGGCTACTGGGTCAACTCAGCAACCCTAGAGCCTACTCCACCTAGCTCGCGGGCCGCGAAGACCTTGTCTTGGCTCTCGTGGGGCGCGACAAAGTGTCGATCAGACACTATAAATAGGGGATTTCGGCTTCAGTTCGTTCATCACACAACTTTCTTTCTAAATTCTAAATAGCAATTATAATTTCCGGGTATAATACCCCCTAATTAGCGAAGCTCTGCCTCGTTGCAAGCATTATAACCCCCAGTTACGTATTAGATACACTGCCTGATTGATCTAGTGCTCCGTAACGCATGTCGAGGCTCTGCCTGACTCAGTCGTTGGAGTTCTGTCTCGGGGATGGTATAACTAATGTCAATTTGGGTTATTATACTAACGCGTGTGCGTTGTTTAATTTATTAGATTATAACCAGGAAATCGCAAGGAAATACCTAAAGTAGCAATGTGAGTGATTCCTCTTTTCACAAAGTGTTTTTACAAAACCTCAATTGTTTTAATTTATATTTAACAGTGATTGAGTTTTTGTATTCTACAATTATCGTCGGTATGTTGGGGTTTTGTATACAAAATTTGTTACTACACTGTGAGTAGTAACATTACCACCAGTCAGGATTGACAGTACCGTGGGTGGTAATTAAAGTAGATGTAAACAAATGTAATTGCTGGATTGCCCTCAATGCTGTAAAATGATAAAACCTGTTTTGATTAAACTGGGATTCACTCGCCATTATTTCTTCCTGATAAAATGTTTTCAAACGCGTTTCAGGTAACAAAATGTGAAAGCCAATTAGAAGCCAGCTGGAGAGCGCTGATGTGACAACTGGCACAAAACCGGTAATTTTCGTACAGTTTTAATTATTATTTATTATCTGCAATTATGTGCTTAAATGTCAACATTGTCTGGTTACATGCTATACATGTTAATCCATGCATGTTTTATACTTCAAATGTTGCTTTATGCGTTACTTTAAGCGTTGCGTCAGAAAGACTAGTAAACTCACCGGTAAGACACTCTGTGTCAGCATTTCCACAGAAAGCAGTCAGACAACAGAATTAGGGCCAAGGAGTAGGTCCAACATCTAAAATACATTAAAACCCAAGTTTGGATACAAGGGTTAACTCATAGACTTCCCGGAAGCTAAACTATGCACTAAAAAGCACCCGAAACTCACTTTAAATGCAGAATTCTGCACAATTCAACCATAATTCAGCTATAATTCAGCTTTTAAAACCAAAATATCATGCATAATTTATGAATTAGTGTCCAGAATAACTTACAAAGTGTTGGAAGTTGAAACTGTCACAAAAAGTGCTTCATACTTAGTGAAACTGCGCAATTTAGCACTTTAACGAACCGTAACGAAACGAACAACCGGACACTACCCGAAACACCAAATTTTCACTAAAAGCATTGTTTTAGTGTTACGAAGCTAGTTATGGTCACCGAACATCATATTACATCTCATAAACATTAAATACACAAAATACCTAACTAATACCATTAAATCCTAACCAAATCAAGAAATTAACAATTGAAATGTTACACTTTACCCCCCCCCCCTCTTTGGATGGTTGGGACAAGGGTCCCAGCTAAGGATTTTAATTGATTATTTTTTATCCTATGTTGTAGAATATTCCAACAAATATGCCTTGAAAGATTTTGAGAATTTTATAAAACCATAAAATATTATCACTTCATCATTCACCATCTTCTAACTCATCTTCAACCTCCTTCTCCCCCTTCTTGGTTTCGGCTCACCCACACCACACTACAACCTCCATTTTCAAGCTTCAAACAACCATTCCAAGGACACTAGAAGGTGTATGGAGATCATCTAAGAAGGCTTGAAGTGTAGGAACTTGAAGGACCTCTTTGTGGAGTCTTTAACCACCTATTCTCTTTCATATTCATCATCAACATTCTTGTGCCACTTCCCTAGCCATTAGAGCTAGTAGTAAGCTTCTTGATCTTGTTTTTACTTCTAATCATAATGGTTAAAGTGTTATGTAAGTGGTTAAACTCAAAAATCACAAAGAAATAAGAAGATGATCATTAACATAAAGCTAAATAACATGAAATCTAAGATGATTAAGTGTATGTATGAAACTTGTTTGTGGATTTCTTGTGTTTATGATGTTGATCATCATAATAACCTTGCTAGATGATGATTAAACACATGATCTAGCAAGTATAAGGATGGATCTTGAAGAAATCATAATGATCATCCTTTATGTGAATCATGAACTTGAAAATGAAGTTGTTTTAGAGTATGATGATGATTAATACATGTTAAGAGTCTTGTGAAGGGATGATTACAAAAATAATTTTCTCAAGAAACCAATTTTATTTAAAAGATTTACAAAGTCATGGTTTCTAAGTAAACTAATCATATTTTTAGTGTTAAATCAAGACTAGAAACATGTTTGTAACAAGAAAAATACAAAAGAATTATTTTTGGAAAAATCATCTTACAAGTTGTAAATGACTAAATCTTTCAAGAATGTGATTTACAAACAAATAACCATGTTTTAAGGGGTAACTAAACCTACTAAATAACATGGTAAGTTACTGCAAGTTTTAACAAAATTTCAAGTTCATGATGTAGTGTAATTTACATGATCTTGGCTTATGGTAAGTCTTGATTGAGTTGTTGATGATTGGTGATGATTTTAAAAGAAAATGATATGCTTTGAAAGCATGGAAACCTCCATTTTTAAGGGGAAACTATGGCATTTTTTTTTGTAGAAATTAAACACTTAGAAACATATTTTTAAACAAGTGTTTATAAGTAAATTTTGAACATGGTTTTCATATAAAACTTTGCCATAATTTTTATTACAAAAATTACAAACATTGGAGGTTGATTTTGATAAATAAAAGTAACTAAGTATATATTAGGGGTGTGCATGGGTCGGTTTTGACCAAAAACCATAACCATAACCATAACCATAACCACGATGTCAGTTATCGGATAACCATAACCATAACTGATCGGTTATGGTGGTTATGGTTATTCGGTTTTGATGGTTATAGTGGGTCAGTTATGGGTGGTTAACCGTTTATTTAGCTTAGTTAAAAATAGCTTAACTTTTTTTAACATGGAATATATTGTTATTACATATTTGTATATATTAGTATATTACATGGTATTAAAAAAATAAATATAATCTATAATATTAATACCAATTATTATCGAATATCTAAATAAAGTGATATGATACATTCCATAAATTCAAATAAACATTCAACCAAAACCACAAAATGATATGAAGAACCCATAAGTACTAAAAATCTTCAGTAAAAAACATAAAATATTAAAAATATGGTGAAAAGTCATAAATCCTACAAAGATTTATTACATGTCGGTTCGTTTCGGTTCGGTTCGGTTATGGTGGGTATGGAAAAAATGATAACCATAACCGACCCGCTACTTTCGGTTTTCAAAAAAACTATTAACCGACCCACCGGTTTTTTATTTGGTTCGGTTATGGTTCGGTTAATTCGGTTTTTTGCACACCCCTAGTATATATTTAGGAAAATATATCTAGATGTCACAATATGTGTGTTACTTGTATTTTATGTGTAGTAGTTATATTTTTTTAGGAACTTGAAAATAATATGACACACAAATACACCAAAATTTGGAATACAAAATACTACCAAAATTCCAAGAAAACACATATATGAATTATACCCGAATACTGGACAATCGGACGAACGGACTTATGGACTATAAGTAATATATTCCGGAAATAAATCTGTAACTTAACAAACGTGACGAACGGTATTTTTTGAAACCGAGAAAATGGCAAGATATGAATTTCTACAAGTATTACAAAAATATATCATCTTTTTGTCAAATAGAAAATATATTATTTTGATGGAGAAAAATATATATATTTTCTTAACAAGATAAAAATATATTATTTTGGGGTGAAGACTAGAAAAATATATTTTCTAAGACTAATCTTAAAAATATATATTAATTTTGAGATTTATATGGAAATATACTTATTTTTGCCAAATAAATTTATAGATATTTTTTTTCTATAAAAATCCACTAAAAATATGTATATTTTGAGAATATAATGTGGTTATTTTTAGTTGTCTAAAAATAATATTCCGGAAAAATAATCACAAGTTTAAGTATAAAATACTTAATAAATACAAGAAAATACGTATCTTCATATGTATAAATACATACCGGAATACACCGCCAATTGTTGACAAAATACACAAGTTTGAATATACTCAAATACAAGTATTCCTATGCTTGGGAAAATATATGGGTAGAATATATATAATAACCTAAGTTGAAAATATATTACTTTAACAATATTCCAAATAATTGGATAAATATAATTTAAGTTAAAATATTATTATTATTTTAACTAATAATTATACCTTGGAATTACATAATACATCAAGGATGTAACTCAAATATACCAATGATTCCAAAATAAGTCTTAATAAGCAACTAAGACTAATAGTCGTTACACGACCTAAACGTCTAATAAAACATAGTACGTGTGTAGGTAGTGATACGACGCTCTATACAACCGGTGAAGTTTACGGCGCAGGATACGCAAAGTTGTGAGTTCATGTCCCCACTTTTAAACTTTTACTTGTTTTCTAAACTTGGGGAAAATACATGTGTTATGGTATGTTGAATACAAAAACTAAGGAATGATACTTTGGATCATGTCATGAATAGGGTGCCATAAACACCATTAATCAATTGCATACCTAGACCGCGGAACAAAAGGTTAGATCTAATGGGTTTCAGGCAACCACACTTTTGGCCACTCTTTTACCAAGAAGTGCTTTTGTGTCTCTAGTCGTGAATCGACAAGTAAAAATGCCTACGGTTTGGATGCTTTGATGCGTGTGAAGTGTCGTTAGTTTTTAATACATTTATTAAGCCCTTTTTAACACTTTTTAGTCAAGTTTTAAATTTATAAAACACGATATTTACTAACACTAAACACACATATGGGCAAGTGCACCCATCGTGAGCGTAGTATAGTGTTGGCAAGATACTGAGGTCGTCCAAGGACACAAGAGCTTTTAGTACCGGTTTATCCTCAACGTCTAATCAAATCAAAAGTTTAGAAAAAGCTTTTAAACTAAGAAAATAAGATTTAACTAAAATGCTGAAAAATAAAAATAAAAGAAAAAACAGATAGACAAGATGAATCACTTGGCTCCGACTCGTGTTTAGTGTAACCTTTGATTATTTTCGCACTTTTGCACTTATTTAAGAGATTATCTTAGTTATTGTAGTAGGCCCCTCTTTTGAAGGTGACGTTACCCTCAACCCAGTAGTTTGAGTCAGCAAGGATACAATCCTAAAGGGTCGGATTATTGAAAGATAATTAATTAAGTTATTAATTCAAATTATGGTAGGCCCCTCTTTTGAAGGTGACGTTACCCTCGGCTAAGTAGTCTGAGTCAGCAAGGATACAGTCCTAAGTAGCCGGGTTATAGTATTAATAGTAGTTTAACTTATGAGGGGATCAAAGAGTTTGGACCCCCGCCATCCAATACCGCTAAGTATTGAAGGAGGTCCTACTAAATTTGACCCAGGTCCCTTGCAGGATCTCTAAACGCTGAACAACGACAAGACTCTTACCAAACCGTTCCCTTAACCCCCGACCAGGTAGCCAACATACCTCCATATAGACCGTGGAGATATGAATGGTGAAAATCTTTTATTTTATATATACAGTAAAATAATGCTAAGACACCACGGACAAACGATAAGGAAGAATCACCTTCAACATAAGAAACTAGTTATTAAAGTCATTAATACATAACCAATTAAAAAGTGCGAAAAGATTAAAAATAAAAGTATTACACTAGACACTTTGTCTTCACCAAGTGATGTAAGAGACTTAGGCAAACATGGCCTTGATTGTCAAGAACTCTTACGATCAATCTTGGATCCCGAGACGACTCACACACTCTATGATGGACAATGGATGATGGTGGTGGATGATGGTGTTATGGTGGTGGTGGGTGGTGGGTGAAGTGTGAGAGAGGTGGTGTGCCAAGGGATGGTTTGAGCTTGAGCCAAGCACTCCTATTTATAGGCTGAACAGAAGCTCGGGCACGGCCCCGTGTCTAGTCCGTGTCCACATCCTTCTCTTTCTTCATTAATTGCTCTTGTCTTTATTAGTTGACCACGCCCCCGTGTCCGCTGAGCACGACCCCGTGTGCAGAAGCATATCTGTACTATGAAGATTTGCCTGGATTCTGCGAATCTTATAGTTGACCACGGCCCCGTGCCCGCTGAGCACGGCCCCGTGGTGGGCAATAGAAGCTTCTACCACTTTGTCTTTTCTGCTGACACTTGGGCACTGATATTCGCTAATTTACACATATTTTAGTCCCCCGTTTTACCCCTATTTTATGCGTTTTCGGCCATAAAACCATCATTCAGATGCTTAATCATCTACACTTTTGTTTACAGGCCTAAAACAGCATACCAGACAAGATGATAGCAAAAACGAGGACTTTCCGGACAAAACGACGAAGCTGCGAACCTTCTGTTAGAAAACTGACCTGGGCGTGTGGAACGGTCGTGCGACCTAATGCACGACGGTGCACCCCCGACAAATTAAAATCAATCCGGAACTGAACGACCAGTGCGACTCAGCGTGCAAGGTATTCAAGGCCACCCCGGTGGTGCACGGGCGTTCCATATTCTGCACCCCGTGCGGATCCGATGATCAGCCAAAAGCTCGGTGATGAACGACCAGTGCAGCAGCTCGTGCAACAAGATCCCGGCATAGAACGACCGTGCCATCTGAAGAACGGTCGTGCGATATCGAATCTGGTTAACGATCTGATGACGTCATGCAGTATGGTGCACCATACTCCAATAATTGCTTAAAGTGCACGGTCGTGAAATAGGAAGAACGACCGTACGACATCGAAAAAATATAACAACAGAACAGAAACATTCTGCTCGGAACTCTGGACATTTTGGAAGCAATTCAGGCGATTTTCAGGCTCCGGAGGCTTCTGCTTTCACCCGGATTCATACCACATTGTGCCGATTAGCTTCGTTATCTTCCAGATTCTTAATCTTATGCTTGTTTATGGTTTGGTTTTCTAATCTTTCCATGATTTTGTTAATCTTTCAAGCATTTAGATTAATGTTTGTGTATTATTGTAGCCTTTGGGCAAAAACACAACAATCCCTTGCTTGATTATAGCCATTAGTATGTTAATTTTTGTTTGTAATGACACTTTGAAGTATTTTCTATGTTAATCTTTGATGATTAGTTTGCAACCTTGTTGTTGATATTGATTTCTTGATTATAAGTAATTGTATTGGATGATTGGTATTTGGTTAGTTAAGATAGTTGAAAAATGAAGCTTAATTAATCTTGTATTAGTAAACTTTGAACTTGGTTAACTAGTTTAGCTTGGTTTAAATGTGTGCATCATGACACTAGAAATGGTTAGTGATTTAATAAAATGTAATTATTGTTAATCAAGAAAGCTTGCCGTCACGTAAGGACCTAAACGGGTTAAATGGTGTCGTTATGAATTCTTGCCATGATTTGTTAACTTAGTTAGTAGTTTAGGCCAAAATTGCTATCTTGGTGAATTTATGTGTAAGATTTGTAAAATGAACTCGGTTGTGATTTAATCTAGTTTATGCTTGTCTCGGTGGTTGCATTGTGTTTATCGATGTCTCTTTCCTTGATTAAGTGCGGTTAGAAAACTCCTAACGGATGACTAACTTATTTTAAGAGATTTTTATAGACATTTATCAATTGCACGTTAAAGAACAATTTTAGGTGGTTAAAGTGTGTTTATCGTTTTAACTTTCCGAATGATTGTCATGTTAGGATTCCCGAAAGGGATACTAATTGTTTCATAAATTGGAGAATTGATCGAATGCTTCTAGTGCCAAAACCGACTTAGTTGACATGCTTTTGTTGTGTATTAAGCAAGGCTATTTATCTATTATCTATTATGTTTTTATATGTATTTGTTTACGCTTACTTTAGTTATTTAAAAATCACAAAACTTATGTTTTTACCGGTAGTTTAGTGACAAAGGTTTAGTATTATTTCTCCGCCCATTTCCTTGGATCGATACTTGGTTCTTACCGATACTTTACTACATATATGACGGGGTACACTTGCCTCTTTCGTGTGTGTTTTGATGTAAAAGTAATAATCACTTTTATAAATTTAAAACCAAATCGTGTGTAATTTCATTGTAAAAATATGTGTAGTCGCGCACACGTCAAGTTTTTGGCGCCGTTGCCTGGGAAATGGCGAGTTTTTGGAACGACCCGAGTCATTATGTTATCGGTGTATATACTTGTTAATATTTGTGTATAATTTCTTGATTATTTATTTGTTAATATTTCTTGCTTTTATTTTATTTATTCGTTTTCCAAGTCATTTTTGTACACTTGTAAATTTTTATTCCATTTATTTATTTGGTCCGGATTTATTTATTCATTTATTCATTGGGTTTTCGGCACCTTTAAATCATTTTTGTATTAGCCGATTCGATTATTTTTATTGTGTTGATTTTTATAAAATTTCGGGCCCATTTTCGGATTTTATAAAATTTTCAGCCCATTTTAATAATATTCTGTTTCTATTCAGCTGAAAAAAAAAATAACAGCATTATTTTATTAATAAAATATTCATTGTGTCAAATTTTCGTTTGCAGGTTATCCAGAAGTTGTTGAACCGAATATTATCCAAAGTGCTGAACGTGATCTTAGGAGACGTCTACGCGCGAGAGGTCGGGCGGTTGGGCTACTGCTCGCAAGTGGTGAGCCGAAGCCGGTGGTACCTGTTGAAGCCGAGGGCTCAGGAGGAAACGCAATCATGGCAGACGATGAGCGACCTTTGAATGAAACAAATCAGCCCGGAAGGGCAGACCTTGAGCCGAGTATCCTTCAACCTTCTATTGATGTACCTACTTTTGAAATTAGATCTAGTATTATTAACATGGTGCAGAATTCAGTACAGTTTGACGGACGTGAGCACGAGGATCCCGGGAGGCATATTGCTGCTTTTCTCCACATTTGTTCCACGTTTAAGATTACAGGTGTTTCGGAGGATGCAATTCGGTTGAGGTTGTTTCCGTTTTCGTTACCTGACAAGGCTAGAGCTTGGCTTATGTCACTCCCAGCCGGGTCCATTAGGACCTGGAATCAGTTGGCGGAGCAGTTTATGCAGAAATATTTTCCACCTGAGAAAACGAACAAGCTACGGAACCGAGTTGTATCTTTTCGCCAGGACGAGGGCGAGTCGTTGCATGCGGCTTGGGAGAGATTCAAGGATTTGTTGATTGATGTGCCACATCATGGTTTCTCCAAACGACAGCTGGTTTTGACGTTCTATCAGGGGCTCAGTTACAATACATAGGAGCGATTAGACGTGAACGCGGGAGGCGATCTAGGAACTAAGACGCCGACTGAAGCGTATGATATTATAGAAAAAGCCGCGTTGAAATCCAGCTCGCGTCGAGAAGGAGATAGAGGCCGGGCGTCATCGTCATCATCTCGCGCAGGAGTTCATGCTGTAGACGACTATACGGCCATTACTGCACAAATCTCGGCTCTTGCATCGAGATTCGACAGGTCCTAGATGATTGCGCATGCTGGCTCGGGATGTGACCAATGCGGAGTGTCACACGAGCCTGGGGCATGTTTTCAGGGAGTCGTATATGAGGGCCACGAAGAAGTAGATTTCGTGAGTAATCAGGTGAGGCCGCAGAACAACCCGTACAGTAACACCTATAATCCCGGTTGGAGAAATCACCCAAATTTTGGGTGGCAAGCGAATACAGGCAATCAAAACCCTTTGGGATTTACTCAGCGCGCTCCAGCGCCACAGCAAGGTCAGGGTCAGCAGTTCCAGCAATTCAACCAACCTTACCAGCAGCGTCCATATTCATATCAGAATCAGGGCACTGGGAGTAGCTCCCAGCAGCAGGCCCCTCCGTCTAGTTCGAAGCTGGAGGATATAATGGCTCAGCTTCTTACTAGCTCCTTAAGTGCGAATCAGTTGGCTGAAAAACGCTACCAACAGAGTGAGGATCTTTTTCTTTCTCATAAGGGAGAAATGAGGAGTCACAAGGCCTCGATTCAGAATATCGAGAATCAGGTTGGTCAGCTGGCACAGATGATGTCTAAAAGACCTCAGGGTGGTCTTCCGGGCAATACAGAACCAAACCCGGGCGGACTAAGGGATGTGAATGCTGTGATGACCAGGAGTGGAAAACCTACCGGACCCGTCATATCGGACTCAGCACCGATCACTAAAGCGGTCCCGACTGACACACCGGACGAGGTGCAAGCCAGGCTACGCCCAGCAAGTACAGCACAAGCCCAAAAGCCGGTCAAAGATTACACTCCTCCAGTACCTTATCCAGGCAGGCTGAAGAAGCAAAAGAATGAAGAACAATACGGTAAGTTCCTTGAGTTGTTTAAGCAACTACACATCAATATACCGTTTGTTGAAGCCTTGGCCCAGATGCCAAAGTATGCGAAATTCCTTAAGGATATTCTCTCGAATAAACAAAAGCTCAAGGATGTTTCATGTGTGGTGATGAATGAAACTTGTTCTGCCGTTCTACAAAACCGTCTGCCCATGAAAATGGGAGATCCGGGTAGTTTTACGCTCCCATGTTTGATTGGAAACATGTCTGTTAGCCATGCATTGGCTGACTTGGGAGCGAGTATCAACCTTATGCCTTATAAGGTTTTTACTAAACTGGATCTAGGTGAGCCGTCACCTACTAGGATGAGCATTCGGTTGGCAGACCGTTCAATCAAGTATCCGCGTGGATTTGTGGAAAACATGCTTGTAAAAATTGATAAATTTGTTTTCCCCGTGGACTTTGTTATTCTTGACATGGACGAGGATTCAAAAGTACCTTTGATACTTGGACGTCCTTTCCTCAATACAGCGAGGACGATTGTTGATGTGGAAGCTGGCCAAATCACGCTCCGAGTGAATGATGAGCATGTGACATTCGATATCAAAAGATCGATGCAGCATCCGCAATGTCACAATGACAAGCTTTATTACGTCGACATTGTCGATGCATGTGTGTGCTCTCATTTTCAAAGTACTGTTGACGAGATTGATTCGGACACACGTCTGTCGTGTGGGGACCTGATTGGCATTACGCAGGAGGGCCACGATTTCGAGCAGCCAGTCTATCAGATTGGTGACGATGGTTCCCAGAGTCCGGAGAGATTTCTTGAAATTGTCCATGTAGAAGAAGAGAAAGCAAAACCGTCGGTTGAAGATCCACCGTCTTTGGAGTTGAAAGAACTCCCGCCACATCTCGAGTATGCATTTCTTGATGAGGAGCATCGCTTACCGTTCATAATTTCGGCGTCATTGGAAAAGGTTGAGAAAAATCAGCTTCTTGAGGTTCTGAGACTTCATAAGAGAGCCATTGCATGGAAAATCACGGATATCAAAGGCATCAATCCTTCTTTATGTACTCACAAGAATCTGATGGAGGACGAGTACAAACCGTGTGCAGAGCATCAGAGGCGTTTAAATCCAAATATGCAGGACGTGGTGAAGAAGGAGGTGATTAAGTTGTTGGATGCCGGGATGATATATCCTATCTCGGACTCTGTGTGGGTGAGTCCAGTGCAGGTTGTACCCAAGAAAGGTGGTATGACTGTAGTCTCGAATGATAGGAATGAACTAATTCCTACCCGTACCGTCACTGGGTGGCGAGTTTGCATTGACTACCGCAAACTCAATGATGCTACTCGTAAGGATCACTTCCCGCTTCCATTCATCGATCAGATGTTGGAACGTCTGTCGGGGAAGTTGTATTACTACTTCCTAGACGGGTTCTCTGGGTACTTTCAGATTCCTATCGCTCCTGAGGATCAGGAGAAGACTACCTTTACCTGCCCCTTCGGCACATTCGCTACTGGCGGATGCCTTTTGGGTTGTGTAATGCACCAGCGACCTTCCAGAGATGCATGGTTGCAATTTTCCATGACATGATCGAGGATTCCATGGAGGTTTTCATGGATGATTTTTCGGTATTTGGGGATTCCTTCGATCATTGCTTGGAAAATTTGAGAAAGATGTTGAAGAGGTGTGAGGAGACAAATCTGGTCCTGAACTGGGAGAAATGCCACTTCATGGTGAAGGAGGGCATAGTTCTGGGACACAAGATTTCTCATGCGGGCATGGAGGTCGATCCAGCTAAAGTCGACATTATTTCTCGACTTCCGCCCCCTACCTCTGTTAGAGCTATACGGAGCTTTCTCGGTCATGCCGGGTTCTATCGGCGATTCATCAAAGATTTTTCAAAAATCGCCAGACCCATGACTCGTTTGTCGGAGAAAGATGCTCCGTTCGTGTTTGGAGATGATTGCTTGAGGGTCTTTGACCTTCTCAAGCAAAAGTTGATTGAGGCCCCTATTTTAGTCGCACCTGACTGGAGTCTGCCATTTGAACTTATGTGCGACGCAAGCGATTACGCTATAGGGGCCGTTCTGGGTCAAAAGAAGGAAAAGCACTTCCACCCGATCTATTATGCGAGCAAAACTCTTCACGACGCTCAAGAGCATTACACCACGACTGAAAAAGAGCTCTTAGCGGTCGTTTTCCCATTTGACAAATTTAGATCGTATTTGGTGCTTTCGAAAACCGTTGTATATACTGATCACGCAGCCATCAGATATCTTTTCAGCAAACAGGACGCTAAACCGCATCTAATCAGATGGATCCTGTTGCTGCAAGAGTTTGATATAGAAATCCAGGATAAAAAGGGTGCTTTGAATGTAGCGGCTGACCATCTATCTCGGTTAGAGCACGGAGACATCGAGGACTCGCGTTGGGATTCAATCAATGACAATTTCCCACACGAGTCTTTAATGGGTGTTGAGATATGCGATGAGTCGCCTTGGTTCGCCGACTTTGCGAACTATCTTGCTTGCGGGATTCTGATTAAAGGGTTGACTCACCAGCAAAAGAGGAAATTCTTTTCGGATCTCAAGCACTACATATGGGACGACCCTTTCTTATTCAAGGTGGGTGTTGATCAGGTGATCAGAAGATGTGTATCAGGGACTGAGGCGACCGATATTCTGCGCCAGTGTCATGAGGGACCTACCGGAGGCCACCACGGAGCCAACTTCACCGTGAAGAAGGTGTTGGATTCCGGGTTTTACTGGCCGACCATTTTTCGTGACGCGCAGAGTTGGGTGAAAGCGTGTGATGCTTGTCAGAGGGCGACGAACATATTGGCACACGACGAAATGCCCCAGAACTGGATACAAGTATGTGAAGTCTTTGATGTTTAGGGGATAGACTTCATGGGACCATTCCCCCCCTCACGTGGAAACAAGTACATACTCGTGGCTGTTGACTATGTATCAAAGTGGGCGGAGGCACAAGCCTTACCCACTAACGACGCCGGAGTAGTTGTGAGGTTTCTTAAAAGTTTGTTCGCCCGATTTGGTGCTCTGAAAGCGCTCATTAGTGACCGAGGGACTCATTTATGTAACACACAGCTTGAAAAGGCTCTGTCCCGATACGGTGTGCATCACCGTTTATCCACGCCCTATCACCCGCAGACGAGCGGGCAGGTGGAAGTCACGAACCGTGGGCTTAAGCGCATCCTTGAGCGGTCTGTTGGTGCAAACCGCAAGGAGTGGTCGGATAAACTTATGCATTGTGGGCATTCCGTACAGCTTATAAGACCCCTATAGGGACCACCCCCTTTAGGTTGGTATACGGAAAGGCATGCCATTTACCGGTGGAGTTGGAGCACTAGGCTATGTGGGCGTTGAAAACCGCGAATTTGGACCTTAAAACTGGAGGTGAAGCCCGGTTTCTCCAAATTCATGAATTGGAAGAATTGCGACAACAAGCCTATGAAAGCTCCGTACTCTACAAAGAGCGCACGAAGAAACTTCACGACAAACGCTTGAAGGACCACAAAGAATTCCAAGCGGGTGATCTTGTTCTTCTATATAATTCACGGCTGCGCTTATTTCCTGGGAAGCTTCATTCACGCTGGACAGGACCATACATGGTTAAGGAAGTATTTTCGTATGGTACTGTTGCAGTAGAGAACGTGGATGGCGTTACATTCAAGGTAAATGGTCACCGGTTGAAGTTGTACGTTGCCGGGCCGATAGAGTCGGCGGTGGAGGTAATTGAGCTCCAAACCCCGCACACATCATAAGTGTGGGGAGGAGAGAGTCTACGTTACTGAATCGCGGATCAAAAATGTAGCAAGAGCGTATTTTGCGCTTTAGGGGTAGTATCGTGTTTTTAGGAGTTTTTCTAGTTTTTAGCATGGAGTCTTGCTATCGACTCGCCGACAAAAATTTAGCATGAGTCTACGCTACTGACTCGCCGACAAAAATGTAGCAGGAGCGTCTTTGGCGCTATAAGGGTAAAATTGTCCACTTTTATGTTTTTCTAGTTTTAGCGTAATTTAGGTTAGTTAGATACTTTCCGTTAGTTTGTGTAAGTTTCATACATGCCGGGCGAAGGTTCTATGTTGAAATATTGTTTAAACAGTTTGTGTGTCGAAAAAATGGCGAAAAACGGCCAAAACAGTTGCTGGAAATGGCTTCTGCGGAAAATTCTGATCTGCAGCTGTTGCACGGTCGTTCCACATGTCGCACGACCGTGCTTTTCTGAGGGTCGGAACGGTGAGTCGCACCCCCGGTGCATCTCCGAGAACAGTTGTCTGGGTTTGAGCGATGTCGGTGACGCACAACTGTGCGACAGGTCGAACGACCATGCGTCAGGCTGAGGGCGGTTTTGTCATTTGGCACATTATAAATACCCCCATCTGCTTCCAAACCCTTCATTCGCGAACCCTAGCCATCTGCAGCCGTTCCAGAACGACATCACTTCAAATCGCATGGTTTTTCGCACGATTTCACACCCAACTTCGCACGGTATGTTCTTTCATGTAGATTATTTGTTTCTTCGCTTTCTAGGGTAGTTTCATCCGATTCTTCAAGGCTTTTTGGGGTTCTCTTCATAAACAAATCGAAACCCTAACCCTTGTTTGAATCTTGCTTATCGTGAACACGCGGTTGAGTTTCCGACCCCTATTTGTACAAAAAAGTTGTTGATTTTGAGAAAATCAGGCTATTCATAGTTCAGGGGTTCGAAATCTGCAGAACAGGTGTCGCACGGACGTTCCTTGGATGGAACGGTCGTGCCATTCCGGGTGATTCACGATATCAGCTTGTTGGTCGGTGTTGCACGGTGGTGCCGTTGGTCGCATGCCGTGCAGTTCCGACAGATTTGGGCCACTGGTACTCGTTGTCAGTGATGCACGACCGTGCGTCTCGTCGCACGACCGTGCCATATGCCCAGATCAGATTCACAGACTCTTCATAATTGGCTGCTCGGCTGTTTTTTATTCAAATTTTTCCTGTTTCCATCTTTCTAACGTTATTCCCCATACAGATGGATCACCCTTTCCTTCAATTCGACCCCAATAATGAGCGAGAAGCACTTTGCATCCCGAGGCTCGACGCCTTATGGGCAAGACGGGGGAAATTCGGAGTCCCCCGATGGCTGGATTGGGAAGTCTTGAGGGAGCTGAATCAGTATGATAGACTGGATAACATGATCAGTATCCCGCTTGCAAATCTGGTCGGTATCAACCGACCCGTCTACCGTGAGCTGACAATAGAGTTCTTTTCTACTTACGCCTATGAAAAGCCGGTCGCACATAGAAGACCCAAATTCCGCCACAAGGAGCGGGTGGTTTTCAGATTGGGTAGAAAATGGAATACATGGTCGGTGGGGCGTTTGGGTAGAAGGCTCGGGATCTATACAAGGGAAGACATGGATGATACCGATGTCTTCACAGATCAGTTCACCTTCCCTTCTGATGCAGCACGAGATGCATTTTGGGCTGAAAATGCTATTGGGGACCCCTACAACCCGAGGATGTCGAAGGCTTCCCGACTGAGAGACCCTTTGGTGCGACTGATGCACCATGTGTTTAGCCACACAATTTGCGGGCGCATGGACAGTCTTGGAAACTGTCCAACACAAGATTTGCTTTTTCTCTATGCGCTGGTGGATGGAGTAAATATCAACCTAGCCGCAAGAATGGCTGAATACTTCGTCAAGTGCTCGGGGCGGACTCCGAATAGTGAGATACACGGCGGTCAGTATGTGACCGAATTAGCCTACAACTTAGGCTTGATGACTGAGGAGGTGCTTCAGAGTCTCACTCTGATAACCGAGGGGGTTTTTGTTGACATCAGGTCACTGAAGGCGATGGGTTTGATTGTGGAAACTGATAGGGGGGATAGGTTGAAAGGGTTGAACAACGAGGTCTGGGACCCGTTGGCTCCAGCTGTGGAGGAACATGAGGATGAGGAGAAGCACGATCAGGAGCATCCGGAGCAGCAGCACCAGCACCAGCCATAGACGCCACCACATTCACCGCAACACCATGCATTCCACCAGCATCAGGACTGGCCCGAGTTCTATCAGCAGTTCCAGCAGATGCAAGTTAACCAGGATCAGATCAGGGTTAACCAGGAATAGCATGGGGTTTATATTGACCAGATCCGGTCTAGACAGGACGAGATTAGGGCCGCTCAGGATCAACTTCGGGCAAACCAGGATAGTTTATATCAGGGAGTAAGTGCTGGGTTTTCATATCTGTTTAGGGAGATGCATCATGCATACCCCGACTACTTTCAGCACCCTCCACAGTTCCCACCGTGGAACCCACCTGGTTCTGGAGATGCGGGTCCGTCCTTTACTAGAGGCGATGATGGTGATGACGCTTAGGAGTCGGTGGTATTGATTGTTGCTGGTTGTTTTTATTTCAGTACTTTATTTTGGGTGTTTATTTTGACTGTTATTTCAAACACCCCGGTTATGTATGCTTTATTTTTCAGACTCTTTAATTTAGTTTTTATGTTATGTCTTTGTTGGGATTGCTAGTATTTCTATTTATGTAAATTATGGTTTATTTGTGATTTTTCTGTTTCTGTTCTGTTTTGGTGCACATGTGACATACTTGCAGGTTTTTGGCCGACATATCTTGGACCGGAGCACGTGACAGATACAACTTCGGAAGTCTCGTTGCATCAACATCATCTTGAGGGGAGTACTTTTATCCTTTTCTCTATATTTCGGGTCTCGCATTAGGGACAATGCGAAGTTCAAGTGTGGGGAGGGGGTTAACTTTGTTAACTTTGTTTGTCCTCTATTTATAAAAAAAAAATCAGAAAATCAGAAAAATCATTCAAAAATACCTGTATTATGTATATATTTTAGTAAATAAACCGGTTGGTTATGTTTTAGAAAGCGTCGGATTTGATAAAAACTCGACAAGCAAAATATTTTTGAAAAAGGAAACCGGAAAGCGTGACAAACAAAGAAAGACTTACATGATAGTTTTCACACTTTTACCCATTCCTTCCGTTATGTGAGCATATTTGAGCCTTGATATTGTTATATATTTGTTCATTTCGGATATAGGAGTGAGCCGGATGTTATGTGTAATTTAGAACTTGTCACTAGTATGCTTGTTAAGACCATGAACGTGCGGATTTGTGTAAAAGTGATAGAGGCACTTAGATTACCCTTTGTTGTAAACCTTGTTCTTTGTGTTGTGCTTCCCACCTTACATTACCCTTTAGGATTAACCATGTCGAGCCTTCCCGTTTACCTTTGTTTACCCATATTAACGCCCACTTAGCCAAATTTAGCCTTTTTATGTTTTAAACCTTTTTAGTGTTAAAACTCGGTCAAAATAATCGTTTAACTTGCGTTTGTGGTAGTTTATTGTTTATCTATCTAGTTGTTTGAAAAAAAAACAGAAAATAGAAAATAAAACACCCTAAAATAGGGTGAAGTCTATGAAAATCGAGCAATTTTGAATGTTTAAACGTTAAAATATCGTTGATTAGCTCGATTGCGAAATAGTCGCCTTTTTAAGGCATTTGTATGTATAGTTGTATTGTTTGTTGCTAGTTAAACGCTACTACTGAGTTTTAACCATTTTCGCCACTTTAAATATCCATTTCCATACCCTTCGCCCAAGCCTAATGTTATAACCCGTAAAGATGTCACACCCCGATTTTCCACGTGTCACCGGTGGGCCCGGTGGGGGAGTATCGTGACGTGGTTGGCAACATCATGGTCAAACAACACAATATAATAATGCACAGCGGAAGCAAAAGATAAATATTATTACATTCCGAATATAAGTAATGTCAAAGTATTACAACGGAAGGTAAAGGATCCACAGGCGGATCAATAAAAGAAAACTGTTCAACAGACTTTAGGCATCTAGAACTTGCAAGATTCCCTAGTGACACCCTGAGCTCCCATCCAATTACGCATAGTACCTGTCACTTAACCTTTTGGAAAATACGTCAGTTTACACTGGTAAATACAATTAACTGACTCAATTTGGAAAAAGAGTTTGAAAAGTGGTTCGAGTGCAAACGGCACAAAATATCTTGACACATTGATTAAAATGCACAGAGGCAAAATTAATCTTTTATACTTGGGACAATTTTATTAATAAAAATCTTGTATCCGATTTACATGGTTGTCCAACATTTACGGTCGGTGATTATACAATACAAGCCGGACAAGATTAATCGACACACCACAAATATAATCTCACAAGAAGATACCCTTACGAGTGAGTATACGTTATACATATGCAACAGGAGGTGTTTTGCCTACACCTTGTACTTACGTCGTGGCCATTCACTTTTTAAAATGAGCCAAGGATACCCAGGACACGGTCATTAACCCCCAATGTTATTTGTTATCAATCAATACAGATTAAAACGGGATTATGCAATTTAATCATCTCCGATTAAAAGGTTTCTACACCCGACCAAGCGGTATTTTTATAATACCGTATCCCAAGCCCGTATAAGGGAAAATAAGTTAAAAGTATTTACCTGAGCTAGCAATGCAATTTATACTCAGCCGTATATTCTAATCAGCAAGCACAAGTACTTCTACTGGGGCTCTCAATCTGGAACGAAGGTTTTATTAGCCTATTAAATTCCTAACGGGTCTTATTTAAGTCGTAACTTAGACCGGTTAGTTTTAAGGAAAGGTTTACGGTTCAAAATGCATGATTAAGAGAAGACCGGAATAGAATGTGATTTAGACCCGACAAGTTTGGAGACTTGTATAATATGGGTAAACTAAACACATTCTGGATTTTGAGATAAAAATGATAAGGTTTGACCCGTTTCGGCTATTTTATGTAAACTTGTTACATAAACCGAACCGAACGCGTAATAAGCGTAACGGGTATCCGAAAGAGCCATATACAGGTTTCCTAAGTTAATATGCTTCCAATATGTTGTGACATCAGTAGGATGTCTTTCATTATGCCCCGAACTAATTTAAACACAAACTATGCCCCGTAGGGGTAGTTTGGTCATTTTAAAGGTTGTAAAAGAGTTTAAATGTTTAACTGAGTTACAGGTCTGATGTAAACAACAAACATACTCAATTTGATGAGTTATAACAGTAGGGTGAAGTATCTATGTGAAATATATCATTTATAACCAAACTATGCACCGAAGGGGAATTTTGGTAATTTCACATAAGCCGAAAAGCTCAAAATTGAAGTCTGAGTTTATCAACCTTTGCTTACTATTAAAATATTATAATTTGCCTCGTATATCAGTAGGTATCAACCCGGGTATGTTCAATATGATTTTAAAACGTACTATGCGTTAAAAACGCCAAATAAGGCGATTAAAGGCCATTTCCGGGTTTGATACTTAAATATGATATTTTTATATTTCCAGAAGGCTTAAAATAATTTATTTATCATATGTGATCAGTAGCAAAAGGTTTGGAGTCGTTTAGATATGTAAAACTCATTTTATGGCCCGTAAGGGCAAAACCGACATTTACCGAATTAAGCCTACGACTATGAGTTATGCTCAGCCTAAAATTAATTAAAAATCTTTAAAAATCCTAAAATAATATATTACATCAGTGGGTAAAATATTTGATACCAAAAAGTATGTTTAACTAGGCTATACGCTAATTACGCCATTTTATTAACATAAAGCATTAATTTTGCGATAATGAGCATAACTCTTAATCTACAAGTCAAACTGATGTCAAACTTTGCATACAAGTCTATATATCAGTAATTAAGGTTTCTACACTTTTACATTTTCATAAATCATGTTTTAAGGTAATAAGGGCATAATAGTCAACATATGAGCAATTAACGGAAACGTGCATATTAATTGGATAACTAATGAACCAAGGTGTATAATCACAGAGGGTTGTTCTAACATGTATCCTAATCCAATTTAAGCTCTGAGGCATTTCAAAAACATACCTAAACGGGTCAGAACTGAAAGTCAAAGTGAAAGTCAAACTATGTGACTTTCGGTTCCGAACCGGGTCTAAACAGGAAATAGTCGGGTTGAACATGTTCGGACATGTTCTTATACTTATTACTAAGTTATAACAATGATCAAACAGGTTATATATGTTCTAGATAGCTAATTATGCATAAATAGCATTTTAGGCTTCCTGTTGACTTTTTAAGAATAGGTTTGACCCGACTTTTGAACTGGTTAGAGTGGTGATCAGGGGAAACCCTTTTGAGGTTTTATTACCCACATAAATACCAATCTATAACTACTTTTAATTCGAAATATGACTGAGCCATTAACGACTAATCTCGAAGTCAAACCGTAATTACGACGGTTTGACTTTTAGCTAAATAAACAAGCTAAACTCAATTAAAGAAAGACTAGCAGACTTACAAGGGTCCTATGCACGACTTATGATCAGTTGGACCTGCTTGGGAGCTCCAGGATTGATCAGTTATGCACTTGAAGGTGTGAGAATGAATGTGACATTGAAGGGCCTTATATAGTGGTTTCACTCACCACATTTGATTGACAAACAAGTCTATTAGTGCCCACAATCGATCAACAGGTGTCCTAGAGGCTTAGGGGGTGTTTTAGGGGCCAGGAGATGTGAAAAATCGAGTAAAGGTCGCGCATATAGGCTTTAGGAGACAGCAGCCCTTTTTCACGGTTCTGGGCATCCCTCGCGTAGCGCGAGGGACCCCTCGCGTGGCGCGAGCACCTGCAGATCAGCATCTTTGATTACATTTTGCGATTCAGTCCTTGGCTCTTCAAAACTCGAATAGGCACTTGTTTCTTGCTTTTTAAACCCTCACAATTGATCTAATAAGGCCTTAAAACATATACCCACCTTGCCAAGTCCCCGGGTAACTTTATTATTACCCGAAAAGTCCTAACTTTCAACGTTTACGCTTTAACACTTCGCACACGAATTTGATCATAACTTTCTCATACATTAACGAAACTTTATGAAATTTTTATGGTGCATTCTCGTGAGCATAATTAATATTTACAAAGCTTCGGGTTTGTCAAAAGGTCACTCAGAGGTATAATTTAAACATGTTGACACAATTGGTCCCTGTAGTTTGAAATCTCTCACTTTTAGCTTCGTAAGATCCATGATTTATTCGTTTGAAGGTATGAGCATCGTGTAGGGTTAATGTACATTATATTTATTCACAGTTGACACTTAGAATACGTATATTTCACATACTTTCCATGTTTGTCAACTTTAGTCCTTCTATAATATTTCTTTCACACGTTTAACATTTTTATGACACGTGTCAACACGTTATAGGACGTGAATTTTCGAGGTGTTACATCCTCACCCCCTTAAAATAAATCTCGACCTGAGATTTACTGAAATAAGTAAGGGTACTTTTCTTTCATCGTGGATTCAACCTCCCACGTGAATTCGGGACCACTACGGGCATCCCATTTGACCTTAACAATAGGTACATGCTTCCTTCGAAGTTTCTTAACCCGTCGATCCTCAATCGACAAGGGTTTTTCCACAAACTTCAAGCTCTCATCTATATGCACATCTGTATGCGGTATAACCAGTGATTCATCAGCGAAGCACTTTTTCAGATTGCAGATGTGGAACACATTGTGAATTCCACTGAGCTCTTCAGGTAAGTTTAACTTATAGGCAACTGACCCGACACGTTCAATAACCTCAAAAGGTCCTATGTATCTCGGGCTTAGCTTGCCTTTCTTACCAAACCGCATCACTCCTTTCCAGGGTGACACTTTCAGTAGGATTTTGTCACTTACTTCGAAGTGAAAATCCTTACGCTTTGGATCAGCGTATCTCTTCTGCCTATCCCGGGCAGCTTTGAGACGGTCACGAATCTGGACAATCTTGTCCGTCGTCTCGAACACTATCTCTGGTCCTGATAACTGGACATCTCCAACTTCTGCCCAACAATTGGGCGCTCTACACTTTCTACCATATAATGCCTCAAAAGGCGCAGCCTTATTGCTGGTGTGGTAGTTATTGTTGTAGGAGAATTTGACTAAGGGTAGGTGATTATCCCAACTACCACCCAAGTCAATCGCACATGCACGTAGCATGCCTTCTAACGTTTGAATAGTACTCTCACTCTGACCGTCTGTCTGAGGATGGTAAGCCGTACTAAAGTTCAACGTGTGCCCAAAGATTGTTGGAAGCTTTTCCAAAAGTGTGACGTGTATCTAGTATCTCTATCAGAGATAATAGCTACAGGTATGCCATGTAAGGCTACAATCTTATCCACGTATAACTGGGCTAACATGTCGGAGCTATAGGTCTCATTGATGGGTAAGAAATGAGCTGACTTAGTCAGTCCATAATCTATAACCCATATTGTATCATTTCCTATCCTTGTCTTGGGTAACTTGGTTATAAAATCCATAGTTACCATTTCCCACTTCCACGTAGGAAGTTCAGGCTGTTGTAGCAAACCTGATGGTTTCTGATGCTCGGCTTTGACTTGCGCACATGTCAAGCATTTAGCTACATAGGTGGCCACAGACTTCTTCAAGCCTATCCACCAATAGTTTGCCCTTAGATCCTGGGTAGCTGATGGCAAATTCTTAATTGTTGCCTATTTAGGGTTGCGGCATGTATGCATAAGCAATATCAGCCGTCTTTCTTATTTAACAACATCAAACCCTCAGAATATTGAGTCAGGCTATATGAGCCTATGTCTTAAAACCTACTTAATCAAGGTTTCGATTATTCCATAATCAATATGGAGTTTTCACAATACTCCAGCCTACAGCGAGATGTTAATCTTAGTTCTACCTGTCTTCCATGAGGTAAGCAGGGAGAACTTATGAGAAGATAATCAAGATGCAAGGAGGTTATTGAGATTTTCCATATCTCAGGCTCCAGTTCATCATCATTGTTCGTGTCAAATGAGTGACACCTTTATGTTCTACGTCCACGAATTCCTTAATCGGGAACATTTACTTGGAATTTTTTTTTCCATTTTTGGATATCTTCTTTGAATACTACTAGTCGACTTTAGTACAATATGATCATTGGTATATCTTAGGGGTTCCATGTATTAAACCTCCATGCTGATCAGACATGGAAATAATCTATGGGACATACTAGGATACGCCAATCCTCATATGACACTTTTATCAAACATAGTTTGGCATTCGCAGGCGATAGAAAAACAATGAGAAAAAAATTAAAATAATATATGTTGTCGTACTCTATGCGAAGAAAGAGTACTCTTAGATTTTTTTTTTTTCGGAAGGATTCCTTGCCGATACTAGAGGAATCGGTTACTATGGTTTCCTTGGTAAGTTATACCTTGTGGATGATAATAAAAATTTCGCTAGGTTTATGGTTCATGAAGATCTATTATTGCCTGTATTAAAAATAGGACACTTAGCAGAAATTATCATTGATAAATGATAAGGAAGTTTATTGTACAAGTGCTTATATTTAATCAATAATGGAAGTTTCACAAACTAGGCACCTAGCTCAGTTGGCTAGGCGCGCGAAAGGGTGCGGCCTAGACCCAGGTTCGATTCCGGGGACGGCCAATTCCACCATTTTTTTATGTTTAATATTTATTAATCGTACGGATACGTGTAATTACGAGGGTTGTCTCATAAGGAGTCTTGATAATTAATTGCTCCTTATCACCCACAATATGGGCTTAATTTTTAAGGCAACCAATCGATTTTTATCACTTTATTGAGTCCTTATATTTAACGGAACTAGGGCATCAGAAAAATGATTCCTAATGGATATAAAACATCCATCTAATAATGTTGAAGCATTTTCTAAAGTATCATCGGCCAGTTTCTACTTCGTATAAAATGACCGAAGTCCTACTAAGACGGAGACAATAGTTCTCAACAGTGATCGTTCATTATTGAATCACATGTGTCAGCAATAAGTTTCTGCATAAACTGCTTGATAAGGAAAAGTACCTGCTATATAGTTATCCTTCCTGGCGTTCATCCGGAAGACTCATGCGTTTGTTTTCCTGGCCTCTCCAGGCTTCTTTATAAGCTTTGGGCAGTTGGTTTTGATGTGCCCTCCCTCGTTACAATTGTAGCATGTGGCGTTCTTTAACCCCTTGCAATCTAAGGTTAGAGATAAGGATAAGTCCACCGCAGACCTATATGTGGTTGGCCTAGATGCTTTAACATTTCCTTTTATCTCTGGTGCTAGGCCTCCAATGAAACGCGCTATGCGTTTAGGTTCAGGGGTGACTAAATAAGGAACTAGGCGGGACATAGTGTTAAAACTTGTCACATATGCCTGACAATCCAAATTCTCCATGACCAGAGTCAAGAAGTCTGATTCTATCTTTTCTACTTCATGCTGGGGGCAATAGTTTTCCTTGACTAATGCAACAAATTACTCCCAAGATAAGTTGTAGAGTAGAACCTTTCCCGTGGCTTGGAGCAATGATCTCCACCATGCCAATGCTTCCCCTTTGAATGATTGTGAAACAAATTTCACAACATCTTGCTCCGCACAACCGCTGATGTCGACAACAGCGTCCATCTCATCGAGCCATGTCATGCAATCGATGGCTCCTTCTTCTCCTGTAAAGTCTCTAGGCTTGTAGGAGACAAAATATTTATATGAACAGGTCTTAACTGGTGCCTCTTGATGAAACACAACTTGTCTCGACGGAATACTCCTTTGATTTGACAAGTCATGAACATCGTCCTCCCTTGACTCATGTGTTTTAAGAGGGGGCTTACAACGAGCCGCAGATAGAGTCTTAGAGTGGGTATCATTTGACTCATCATACTGCCGATCAAGTGCTCGAGTAACAGCATAATCTATTATTGCCTGTAGTTCTGCTCCAGTTACATTAATTCTGGTAGTATCATTGCTCTCCTTCAAGTGGCTGTTAACTTCATCTAATCCAGCCATGTAGCTTGATTGCTACATAAATATTAACAATGATTTATTCAGAGATTATTATGGAATCATCATCTTTGACGATTTATCAACCATGGTAATATAAGCCATATTGGTTAACTTGTTAGTTATATTTAATTAGTATTTTCCATTATAATTTATCCTAGTTATAAAACATTAAGGATATTAAAGTGGCGCATAAGGCCTAGTCACAAGGACAGTTCTAAATTTTATAAGCCATGATTTCAGAGAATCGAGGCATTAAGGTCTGAATCAAGTTCATTACCTTCTTTTGACAGGGAGTTGTAGACTTCAACTGTCTTTTGTCTTTTAGGACAATAAATATAGCCCGTGGGCATTTCCCTTCTGAGGGATGGTTATAATATGATCATCTTCTTAGATGCTATTAGTCGAGGTCGTATGGATCCTACTGACTATTATGCTTGGACCTGGTCCAACATTTTTAGACAGGAGGTCAAAGACCACCACTGTCGTCGTCTTATCGGACAACAAGTTTAGCCCGTAGGCACTTCATCACTACTGGATGTTTATAATGTGATCATCTTATAGGATGACACAAGCCATGATTTCTAAATCACTAGGCTAGATAAGAAGATTGGAAGAATCTAATATAAGGATGACTGTTGTGATTTTCTCGAGTCACATTTGTCAAGAGTGCTAACACGTTCTTAGGTGTTAACAAGGATTTGAATCTCTTGAGTAGGTTTCACCATCTTGGCCGCGTAGGCTAGGTTTCACCTTTAAGATTATCTTTAAAATGCATACTGGCAGGAAGGTAAGGATATTTATTTTATTCAGGATTTTTATCATAAATCCTAATTTATAATTTAATAATAGCACAATGGCCTAGTCGCGTAGACAAGTTTAATTTATAAGCCAAGATTTCAGAGAATCAGGGCAATTTATGAATTAGTAATGGCACAAAAGGCCTAGTCACGTGGACAAGTTTAATTTATAAGCCATGATCGTCTGGGATCGAGGCATTTAGTAATAGCACAAAAGGCTTAGTCACGTGGACAAGTTTAATTTATAAGCCATGATCGTCTGGGATCGAGGCATTTAGTAATAGCAAAAAAGGCTTAGTCACGTGGACAAGTTTAATTTTTAAGCCATGATCGTCTGGGATCGAGGCATTTAGTAATAGCACAAAAGGCTTAGTCACGTGGACAAGTTTAATTTATAAGCCATGATCGTCTGGGATCGAGGCATTTTGGTGTGAATCAAAGTTCATTACCTTTTCTTGACAGGGAGCTGTAGGCTACCACCGTCTTTAGTCTCAGAGGACGTTAATTATAGCCCGTAGGCACTTCCCTTCTAAGGGATGTTATTTTCCATTCATTTCATATTTCATGTTTAGAATGAAAACTTAATTTAATCAATCCATTATATGAAAATAGAAGTACAGAGTTGCCTTAAGCGGGTCTTTGAAGGGATAATGTGTCCTTAAAGGGACTGAAAGATAAATATGTCCTTATAAGGACTATCAAAGAAACGATCTGTAGCAAAAGGAGTTTCCTCTTCATTTTATGTCTGAATGCTTTCTCTTTGGTTGTACGTTTCCTCCTGGCCGCGGTACGAAGCTCAACATTTCAAGGCTCCGGATGTGGAGAATTTCTAATATAGTTTCTTCGCTTGGCGACGTATCCAATATATATAAAAATTGGAAGCAAAAATTTCCAGATTAGGATTGAGAATATTCCTATGTTAAGTCTAGACTCAGAAGATTTAGGAATGTGCAATTGTGTCATTGAGATTAAACACAAAGAGCTAGTGTTTAATTCACTCAATGTTGGCTCTGATACCAACCTGTCACACCCCGATTTTTCACGTGTCACCGGTGGGCCCGGTGGGGGAGTATCGTGACGTGGTTGGCAACATCATGGTCAAACAACACAATATAATAATGCACAGCGGAAGCAAAAGATAAATATTATTACATTCCGAATATAAGTAATGTCAAAGTATTACAACGGAAGGTAAAGGATCCACAGGCGGATCAATAAAAGAAAACTGTTCAACAGACTTTAGGCATCTAGAACTTGCAAGATTCCCTAGTGACGCCCTGAGCTCCCAGCCAATTACGCATAGTACCTGTCACTTAACCTTTTGGAAAATACGTCAGTTTACACTGGTAAATACAATTAACTGACTCAATTTGGAAAAAGAGTTTGAAAAGTGGTTCGAGTGCAAACGGCACAAAATATCTTGACACATTGATTAAAATGCACAGAGGCAAAATTAATCTTTTATACTTGGGACAATTTTATTAAGAAAAATCTTGTATCCGATTTACATGGTTGTCCAACATTTAGGGCCGGTGATTATACAATACAAGCCGGACAAGATTAATCGACACACCACAAATATAATCTCACAAGAAGATACCCTTACGAGTGAGTATACGTTATACATATGCAACAGGAGGTGTTTTGCCTACACCTTGTGCTTACGTCGTGGCCATTCACTTTTTAAAATGAGCCAAGGATATCCAGGACATGGTCATTAACCCCCAATGTTATTTGTTATCAATCAATACAGATTAAAACGGGATTATGCAATTTAATCATCTCCGATTAAAAGGTTTCTACACCCGACCAAGCGGTATTTTTATAATACCGTATCCCAAGCCCGTATAAGGGAAAATAAGTTAAAAGTATTTACCTGAGCTAGCAATGCAATTTATACTCAGCCGTATATTCTAATCAGCAAGCACAAGTACTTCTACTGGGGCTCTCAATCTGGAACGATGGTTTTATTAGCCTATTAAATTCCTAACGGGTCTTATTTAAGTCGTAACTTAGACCGGTTAGTTTTAAGGAAAGGTTTACGGTTCAAAACGCATGATTAAGCGAAGACCGGAATAGAATGTGATTTAGACCCGACAAGTTTGGAGACTTGTATAATATGGGTAAACTAAACACATTCTGGATTTTGAGATAAAAATGATAAGGTTTGACCCGTTTCGGCTATTTTATGTAAACTTGTTACATAAACCGAACCGAACGCGTAATAAGCGTAACGGGTATCCGAAAGAGCCATATACAGGTTTCCTAAGTTAATATGCTTCCAATATGTTGTGACATCAGTAGGATGTCTTTCATTATGCCCCGAACTAATTTAAACACAAACTATGCCCCGTAGGGGTAGTTTGGTCATTTTAAAGGTTGTAAAAGAGTTTAAATGTTTAACTGAGTTACAGGTCTGATGTAAACAGCAAACATACTCAATTTGATGAGTTATAACAGTAGTGTGAAGTATCTATGTGAAATATATCATTTATAACCAAACTATGCACCGAAGGGGCATTTTGGTAATTTCACATAAGCCGAAAAGCTCAAAACTGAAGTCTGAGTTTATCAACCTTTGCTTACTGTTAAAATATTATAATTTTCCTCGTATATCAGTAGGTATCAACCCGGGTATGTTCAATATGACTTTAAAACGTACTATGCGTTAAAAACGCCAAATAAGGCGATTAAAGGCCATTTCCGGGTTTGATACTTAAATATGATATTTTTATATTTCCAGAAGGCTTAAAATAATTTATTTATCATATGTGATCAGTAGCAAAAGGTTTGGAGTCGTTTAGATATGTAAAACTCATTTTATGGCCCGTAAGGGCAAAACCGACATTTACCGAATTAAGCCTACGACTATGAGTTATGCTCAGCCTAAAATTAATTAAAAATCTTTAAAAATCCCAAAATAATATATTACATCAGTGGGTAAAATATTTGATACCAAAAAGTATGTTTAACTAGGCTATACGCTAATTACGCCATTTTATTAACATAAAGCATTAATTTTGCGATAATGAGCATAACTCTTAATCTACAAGTCAAACTGATGTCAAACTTTGCATACAAGTCTATATATCAGTAATTAAGGTTTCTACACTTTTACATTTTCATAAATCATGTTTTAAGGTAATAAGGGCATAATAGTCAACATATGAGCAATTAACGGAAACGTGCATATTAATTGGATAACTAATGAACCAAGGTGTATAATCACAGAGGGTTGTTCTAACATGTATCCTAATCCAATTTAAGCTCTGAGGCATTTCAAAAACATACCTAAACGGGTCAGAACTGAAAGTCAAAGTGAAAGTCAAACTATGTGACTTTCGGTTCCGAACCGGGTCTAAACAGGAAATAGTCGGGTTGAACATGTTCGGACATGTTCTTATACTTATTACTAAGTTATAACAATGATCAAACAGGTTATATATGTTCTAGATAGCTAATTATGCATAAATAGCATTTTAGGCTTCCTGTTGACTTTTTAAGAATAGGTTTGACCCGACTTTTGAACTGGTTAGAGTGGTGATCAGGGGAAACCCTTTTGAGGTTTTATTACCCACATAAATACCAATCTATAACTACTTTTAATTCGAAATATGACTGAGCCATTAACGACTAATCTCGAAGTCAAACCGTAATTACGACGGTTTGACTTTTAGCTAAATAAACAAGCTAAACTCAATTAAAGAAAGACTAGCAGACTTACAAGGGTCCTATGCACGACTTATGATCAGTTGGACCTGCTTGGGAGCTCCAGGATTGATCAGTTATGCACTTGAAGGTGTGAGAATGAATGTGACATTGAAGGGCCTTATATAGTGGTTTCACTCACCACATTTGATTGACAAACAAGTCTATTAGTGCCCACAATCGATCAACAGGTGTCCTAGAGGCTTAGGGGGTGTTTTAGGGGCCAGGAGATGTGAAAAATCGAGTAAAGGTCGCGCATATAGGCTTTAGGAGACAGCAGCCCTTTTTCACAGTTCTGGGCATCCCTCGCGTAGCGCGAGGGACCCCTCGCGTGGCGCGAGCACCTGCAGATCAGCATCTTTGATTACATTTTGCGATTCAGTCCTTGGCTCTTCAAAACTCGAATAGGCACTTGTTTCTTGCTTTTTAAACCCTCACAATTGATCTAATAAGGCCTTAAAACATATACCCACCTTGCCAAGTCCCCGGGTAACTTTATTATTACCCGAAAAGTCCTAACTTTCAACGTTTACGCTTTAACACTTCGCACACGAATTTGATCATAACTTTCTCATACGTTAACGAAACTTTATGAAATTTTTATGGTGCATTCTCGTGAGCATAATTAATATTTACAAAGCTTCGGGTTTGTCAAAAGGTCACTCAGAGGTATAATTTAAACATGTTGACACAATTGGTCCCTGTAGTTTGAAATCTCTCACTTTTAGCTTCGTAAGATCCATGATTTATTCGTTTGAAGGTATGAGCATTGTGTAGGGTTAATGTACATTATATTTATTCACAGTTGACACTTAGAATACGTATATTTCACATACTTTCCATGTTTGTCAACTTTAGTCCTTCTATAATATTTCTTTCACACTTAACATTTTTATGACACGTGTCAACACATTATAGGACGTGAATTTTCGAGGTGTTACAAAAGACCTCTTGATTTACACTTTTTCGCATGTTAGTTGGTGGAGACGAGATCTTATGACAAGCTTATGATATTACACATTTCATTGACGAGGCATTGAGTGTTTGCACGTACACATTTTATGTATGTTTCATAAATAAAACCGAGTGTGTGTGAACATTGTGAGTTGTGTGAAGATTAACATGTTGAGTCAATTAAATGTGAACTCACGGCTTTTTGGTTGTCGCTATATATTTGCATATGCTTGTTGGGTTTGAGTCTTTTGATGTTGTCTTTCGAAAAACCGACTAACCGTTTGTAGTAGTTTCAATAAAATATTGTGTAAATTATCGTTCTTGTTTATTTCTATCTTTTATTGCATTTTAGTTTAGCTTGCTTGAGGACAAGCAAGGTTCAAGTGTGGGGAGATTTGATATTCGCTAATTTACACATATTTTAGTCCCCCGTTTTACCCCTATTTTATGCGTTTTCGGCCATAAAACTGTCATTCGGATGCTTAATCATCTACACTTTTGTTTACAAGCCTAAACAGCATACCAGACAAGATGATAGCAAAAACGAGGACTTTCCGGACAAAACGACGAAGCTGCGAACCTTCTGTTAGAAAACTGACCTGGGCGTGTGGAACGGTCGTGCGACCTAATGCACGACGGTGCATCTCCGACAAATTCAAATCAATCCGGAACTGAACGACCAGTGCGACTTAGCGTGCAAGGCATTCAAGGCCACCCCGGTGGTGCACGGGCGTTCCATATTCTGCACCCCGTGCGGATCCGATGATCAGCCAAAAGCTCGGTGATGAACGACCAGTGCAACAGCTCGTGCAACAAGATCCCGGCATAGAACGACCGTGCCATCTGAAGAACGGTCGTGCGATATCGAATCTGGTCAACGATCTGATGACGTCATGCAGTATGGTGCACCATACTCCAATAATTGCTTAAAGTGCACGGTCGTGCAATAGGAAGAACGACCGTGCGACATCGAAAAAATATAAAAACAGAACAGAAACATTCTGCTCGGAACTCTGGACATTTTGGAAGCAATTCAGGCGATTTTCAGGCTCCGGAGGCTTCTGCTTTCACCCGGATTCATACCACATTGTGCCGATTAGCTTCGTTATCTTCCAGATTCTTAATCTTATGCTTGTTTATGGTTTGGTTTTCTAATATTTCCATGATTTTGTTAATCTTTCAAGCATTTAGATTAATGTTTATGTATTATTGTAGCCTTTGGGCAAAAACACAACAATCCCTTGCTTGATTATAGCCATTAGTATGTTAATCTTTGTTTGTAATGACACTTTGAAGTATTTTCTATGTTAATCTTTGATGATTAGTTTGCAACCTTGTTATTGATATTGATTTCTTGATTATAAGTAATTGTATTGGATGATTGGTATTTGGTTAGTTAAGATAGTTGAAAAATGAAGCTTAATTAATCTTGTATTAGTAAACTTTGAACTTGGTTAACTAGTTTAGCTTGGTTTAAATGTGTGCATCATGATACTAGAAATGGTTAGTGATTTAATAAAATGTAATTATTGTTAATCAAGAAAGCTTGCCGTCACGTAAGGACCTAAACGGGTTAAATGGTGTCGTTATGAATTATTGCCATGATTTGTTAACTTAGTTAGTAGTTTAGGCCAAAATTGCTATCTTGGTGAATTTATGTGTAAGATTTGTAAAATGAACTCGGTTGTGATTTAATCTAGTTTATGCTTGTCTCGGTGGTTGCATTGTGTTTATCGGTGTCTCTTTCCTTGATTAAGTGCGGTTAGAAAACTCCTAACGGATAACTAACTTATTTTTAAGAGATTTTTATAGACATTTATCAATTGCACGTTAAAGAACAATTTTAGGTGGTTAAAGTGTGTTTATCGTTTTAACTTTTCGAATGATTGTCATGTTAGGATTCCCGAAAGGGATACTAATTGTTTCATAAATTGGAGAATTGATCGAATGCTTCTAGTGCCAAAACCGACTTAGTTGACATGCTTTGGTTGTGTATTAAGTAAGGCTATTTATCTATTATCTATTATGTTTTTATATGTATTTGTTTACGCTTACTTTAGTTATTTAAAAATCACAAAACTTATGTTTTTACCGGTAGTTTAGTGACAAAGGTTTAGTATTATTTCTCCGCCCATTTCCTTGGATCGATACTTGGTTCTTACCGATACTTTACTACATATATGACGGGGTACACTTGCCTCTTTCGTGTGTGTTTTGATGTAAAAGTAATAACCACTTTTATAAACTTAAAACCAAATTGTGTGTAATTTCATTGTAAAAATATGTGTAGTCGCGCACACGTCAGGCACGCCCCCGTGCTGGCTGAGCACGGGGCGTGTTTAGTCTTCTGTCTTCTTGTTTTGCTTGGGAAGATGCTGTCGTGGGGTCAGGCATGTCACGTTTGTTCCTTTTCTTGTATTTATGTTAGATTTTGCTGTCTTTTTGCTTCTTTTGTTAATTTGAGCTCATTTAATCCTGAAAATACAAAAGGAAGACAAAAGCACACTTTTTCCAACATTAGTACTAAAAAATTGTTAGTTTTATGCCACAATTGATGTAATTTATATGTTGCATTTTGCACACATCAAATACCCCCACACTTGAATCTTTGCTTGTCCTCAAGCAAAATTCTTTATAATGTGGCTTTACACTCCCAAATGGAATGAGTAGAAGAGAAGATTTTTTGGCTTGTCATAGAGTGTCGGGATTTCCAAGATTCTTTATTTAGTTTTATTTTTATTTATTTACAATCCTATTCGTCATGATTTATTTAAAACTTTTCATAAGATAAATTACTTATTAGGGCATAACATGCCTTTTTAAAATTCTCTTTATATACAAGTTCACATACCTCACGGGGGATCACTCAACACTCGGCCGAAAATGTATTTTTGTGGATCACTCGAGAGTGGCATGGAACTTATTCCTACCATAAGCTTGCCAAGCAATCAATCCTCCTCCTTTTTAACTATATGCCTTTGTAAATATCAAGAGGACTTTTTGGGTGAAGGGTTAGGCTTGGGTTAAAGGTAGGTGGTTGGGTTAGTGGTTAGTGAAAGGGCGAAAAGCGTAATAAGCGTCGGTTTTCGTAAGACTTTTTATTTTTTTGTAACTTTTATTTTGATGAAGCTATTATTCAAACAAAGTTATTTTTTATGAACTTGTTTGCTTATTTTTTTTTTCTTTTGCTTCATCATCAACATTTTTTTTTGAAAAGTCATACGAAAAACCGAGCTAGTTACTAAAATAAAGGGTTAAAAATGAAAAAGGTTTTGGTGGGTGAAAGGGTGTTTGGTTTGGGTTATGAAATGAAAAGGTTTAGGCTCAAAGGGGCTAACTAGGGGGATTTTGGGTAGGTGGTAAAAAAAATAATGGTGTAGAAATAAAAATGGTTAGTCCTAATGCCTCCATCATTTACTTACTTGGGTTTAAGTTGGTAAGGACCGGGAATGTATCGTCATGGCAAGTTCTAGAGTCGTAAGAACCAAGCGGCTATTCACACAAGAAACGAAAAATGAGCATTTAATTTAAAGATATATATTTGTATGCTCAATAAAGGCTCAAAACTCACTTTTGTGGGAATGGGTTTTTATGTGATCAAGTATATATAATCAAATTTTAACTAAGTTTGTCATGCCTTTTCATAATCTTCTTATGTTGGTTCCTTTTATCACGACGCTATCGGTCGTAAATTTGTAAAAATATAACCTTCTTAGAACTTTGAAATTCCCAAATTAAACCTAGACAAGTAAAAAAAATAATTTTTTTTGAAAAAAAAAATTGGGGTGATTAGCGGTTCCAATAGAGTTTTGTGTAAGGCTTGTATTTAGGACTTGCAAGATTCAAGGTTTTAGCATCCCCCCCACACTTAAATTACACATTGTCCTCAATGTATCCCAAAAATAAGTTTTTAGGTTGATTAAATGTGCAAAAAGGGTGAAAAAGCAAAAATTTTGTGTTACTGGGCACTGGACACGACCCCGTGTTGTCCGGGAACGGCCCCGTGTTCAAGTGCCAGTAACAAAGTTAAATCAAGAGAAACAGAAGCCTGGACACGGGGGCATGTTGGGTGAACACGGCCCGTGTCCAGTTACCTGAACTGGGTCTTTTCTGCAGACTGTGCAGCACGGGGCCGTGTTGGGCGGACACGGCCCGTGCTGAGCTTACTGTAAACGAAGAAAATCGTCGGATGGCTCTGTTTTCCTGCATGGGGTGCTGGTTCAAGCTTCCCTTATTTCCTTTGCCATCTCGAGTGTGTTTTATTCCTGAAAATTAAAACTAACTAGAAAACATAAAGATTAATCTAAACTAAACTAAACTAAGGATAGTTCCGCGAAATGCCTCCGTGGTGCGCCACGTTTATAAGGGTCCTTGGCTAGACCCAAAGCCTGGTCATATGTTACCCAAGTGGGATGTTTCGCATCCCATGCTACAACATCGGAGAGCGTCATCCAAGCTTGAGTCTATGACCTTCATGTAGTTGACCGGGTCTTCGTCCTCTACTCTCTTTCCACATTCAAACTTCACTTCCTTGTCCCCAAACTTCAATGTTAGTGTTCCGTCATTCATATCCACCACTGTTTGGGCGGTGGCTAGAAATGGCCTCCCGAGGATGAGAGGGACATCGGTGTCTTCCTCCATGTCTAGATGACAAAATCGGTTGGGAAAATGAAATTGTCAACTTTGACCAATAGATTTTCAGCGACACCTTGTGGAAATTTGACGGATCTGTCGGCGAGTTGTATGCTCATCTTTGTAGGGCTCGTTGTTCCTAGGCCGAGTCGTTTGAACATCGATGTGGGCATGAGGTTAATGCTAGCCCCAAGATCGGCTAATGCATTACGAGCGGGGGATTCCCCAATCGAGCAAGGAATCGTGAAGCTTCCGGGATCAATTTTCTTTTGTGGGAGTTTGTTGAGTACTAGGGCGGAGCATTCTTTGCCTAAGTTAACTAATTGCAATGATTCAATTTTCCTTTTATGAGTGAGGAAGTCCCTCATAAATTTTGCGTATTTAGGCATTTGGGTAAGGACCTCAATAAAAGGAATATTAACATGCAATTGTTTTAGTAAATTTTCAAACTTTGCGAATTGCTCATAGGTCTTTTGACGATTTAACCTACCGAGGTACGGAATCGGAGGAGTCTTGGTTGGCTCTTGATTTGGTGAAGAAGCCTTTTCTGGTTGGGTGCGGGTGGAGTCGTGGTTTGGCTGGACTGGCTTCTTTCATCTGGCGGTAATGGAGCCTCATCGGGACCCATGGTTCGATTTCTTAATGTGATGAGATGTACTTGTGCTTTTGGGTTGGTTTCGGTATTGCTAGGTAACGCGCCTTGTGGTCTCTCGGAGAAATTTTGAGCTACTTGATTTAATTGTTTTTCAATGTTTTGAATGCTAGCTTGTTGATTTCTAAAATTCGATTCCAATTGCTGAAATCGATCCGAGTTTTTCTTTTCGGTGTCGAAGATGAGGCGAGATACAGTATCTTCAAGCCTTTCTCATCCACCTTGTTGTTGAGAAAAGTTTTGTGGTTGTTGAAAGTTAGTTCGTTGGTTTTGTTGGTTACTACTATTGCCGGGATCTCTCCAACCAAGGTTTGGGTGGTTACGCCATCCTTGGTTGTAGGTACCCGTTGGAGGACCCGACGGCCTAGGTCTGTTATCAATGTAGTTTACCGTTTCCGTTTGTTCTTCTAATTCTTTCATACAACTCCAATTTTCATGTGGCCCACCACACCCTTCACAAGCCATAACCGAAACCGTTTTTGTCATTTCTAATTTTTTTGATTTTTGAAGAAAGGGCTTCGATTTGGGCTAGTAAAGAAGTGCTTTCATCAACCTTATGGGCGCCCGGGGCAATAGATTTATTGCCTCGGGGAGTGTGCCATTGAAAATTGGTTTGCGCAATTTCCTCAATTTGATTATATATTTCATTTGGGCGACGATTACCTAAAAGTCCCCCAGAGCTAGAATCAAGTGTTTGTCTTGTGTGTGGCAACAACCCATTGTAGAAAGTGGATACTTGTTGCCATACCGCAAGACCGTGATGAGGACACTTTCTTAGTCGCTCCTTGAACCTTTCTCAAGTTTCATATAAGGATTCCCCATCCTCTTGTGAATATGTATTAATTCCAGTCATTAATTTAGCCGTTTTAGCAGGAGGGAAATACTTATATAGAAACTTTTGGGCTAGTTCATCCCAGGTGTTTTCCGAGCCAACTGGGAGGGTGTTAAGCCAAGCCTTGGCTCGGTCTTTTAGTGAAAATGGAAACATCTGAAGGCGAATGGCGTCGTTTGATGCTCCATTGATCCGAAAGGTATCACATATTTCTAAGAAATTAGTAATATGTAGATGGGGATCCTCGTCCGCAAGCCCATGGAAGGTTGCGGAGTTTTGAAGCATTTGTATCAAATGCGGCCGAAGTTCGAAGTTATTGGCCTCGACATTTGGTGCATTGATAGCGGCGCCGATATTACCTACAGTGGGTCCTAGGTAATCCATGAGGGTACGTTGATCCGCCATTGGAAGTGGGTCCCCCGAAACTTTCTCTTGGTTTTTGGCTTTAAGTCTTTTTCTGAGAAAGCGTTCGGGTTCTTCTAGAGGTTCTTTTATGTCTCTACTAGAACTGGAGCTCATGCACTATGTAGGAAGTTCAACTGTGGTGCCTGGGTTCCAAGTCCTGCAACAAAAACAGAGAAGAACGTTTGTCAGAAGGTTCACCACGGCCCCGTGTTCAGCGAACACGGCCCGTGGTCGGAAGTACAGTGATTGTTTTCCGGATCCCTGTTACTGGGAGTTGGGCATGGCCCTGTGTTGCACCGACACGGCCCCGTGTTCAGCTCTCTGTAACTCGGAAAATAAAAACTGCCAGTAACAAGGCTGGACACAGCCCGTGTCCGACCAGGCACGGCCCGTGCTTAGCTCTGCAGAAGCTGAAAAACCAAGAAAAATCCTAAAAAAATGAAAAATAAGAAAAAACAATTAGGCCACTGATTCCTAACTTTCTTAAAATCCTTGTGTCCCCGGCAACGGCGCCAAAAACTTGATGCATGTGAAGTGTGGTTAGTTTTTAATATATTTATTAAGCCCTTTTTAACACTTTTTAGTCAAGTTTTAAATTTATAAAACACGATATTTACTAACACTAAACACACATATGGGCAAGTGCACCCATCGTGAGCGTAGTATAGTGTTGGCAAGATACCGAGGTCGTCCAAGGACACAAGAGCTTTTAGTACCGGTTTATCGTCAACGTCTAATCAAATCAAAAGTTTAGAAAAAGGTTTTAAATAAAGAAAATAAGATTTAACTAAAGTGCTGAAAAATAAAAATAAAAGAAAAAACAGATAGACAAGATGAATCACTTGGCTCCGACTCGTGTTTAGTGTAACCTTTGATTATTTTCTCACTTTTGCACTTATTTAAGAGATTATCTTAGTTATTGTAGTAGGCCCCTCTTTTGAAGGTGACGTTACCCTCCACCCAGTAGTTTGAGTCAGCAAGGATACAATCCTAAAGGGTCGGATTATTGAAAGATAAGTAATTAAGTTATTAATGCAAATTATGGTAGGCCCCTCTTTTGAAGGTGGCATTACCCTCGGCTAAGTAGTCTGAGTCAGCAAGGATACAATCCTAAGTAGCCGGGTTATAGTATTAATAGTAGTTTAACTTATGAGGGGATCAAAGAGTTTGGACCCCCGCCATCCAATACCGCTAAGTATTGAAGGAGGTCCTACTAAATTTGACCCAGGTCCCTTGCAGGATCTCTAAACGCTGAACAACGGCAAGACTCTTACCAAACCATTCCCTTAACCCCCGACCAGGTAGCCAACATACCTCCATATAGACCGTGGAGATATGAATGGTGAAAATATTTTATTTTATATAGACAGTAAAATAATGCCAAGACACCACGGACAAACGATAAGGAAGAATCATCTTCAACATAAGAAACAAGTTATTAAAGTCATTAATACATAACCAATTAAAAAGTGCAAAAAGATTAAAAATAAAAAGTATTACACTAGACACTTTGTCTTCACCAAGTGATGTAAGAGACTTAGGCAAACATGGCCTTGATTGTCAAGAACTCTTACGATCAATCTTGGATCCCGAGACGACTCACACACTCTATGATGGACAATGGATGATGGTGGTGGATGATGGTGTTATGGTGGTGGTGGGTGGTGGGTGAAGTGTGAGAGAGGTGGTGTGCCAAGGGATGGTTTGAGCTTGAGCCAAGCACTCCTATTTATAGGCTGAACAGAAGCTCGGGCACGGCCCCGTGTCCACATCCTTCTCTTTCTTCATTAATTGCTCTTGTCTTTATTAGTTGACCACGCCCCCGTGTCCGCTGAGCACGACCCCGTGTGCAGAAGCATATCTGTACTATGAAGATTTGCCTGGATTCTGCGAATCTTATAGTTGACCACGGCCCCGTGCCCGTTGAGCACGTCCCCGTGGTAGGCAATAGAAGCTTCTACCACTTTGTCTTTTCTGCTGACACTTGGGCACGCCCCCGTGCTGGCTGAGCACAGGGCATGTTTAGTCTTCTGTCCTTTTGTTTTGCTTGGGAAGATGCTGTCGTGGGGTCAGGCATGTCACGTTTGTTCCTTTTCTTGTATTTATGTTAGATTTTGCTGTCTTTTTGCTTCTTTTGTTAATTTGAGCTCATTTAATCCTGAAAATACAAAAGGAAGACAAAAGCACACTTTTTCCAACATTAATACTAAAAAATGGTTAGTTTTATGCCACAATTGATGTAATTTATATGTTGCATTTTGCGCACATCATGCTTCCTATGTCGTGTCACATGTTAATGGCCTTGTAAACCATTAGCGATCTCGATTTCCTTACATTTTCAGAAGTACTTATTTCTGTACAATTACATACCATGTTTTCTACAGCGAATACTTAAATGTTTACACAAAACTACATGAATTCACACCAACATTATGTTACTGGGTTGTTTGTTGATGAAACTTTGACTTGGTGGAACTTGCAAGTCCAGACTCTGGGTGATGATGCTGCGTATGGTATGTCTTGGGATGAGTTGAAGGAAAGAATGAGAGAGAAGTATTGTTCTCGTGCTGAACTCCAAAGGTTGGAGACTGAATTTTGGAACCTGTCCATGGAAGGTGCGAACATTGTTGGTTATACTCGAAGGTTCCATGATCTTTCAAGAGTGATCCCCTATCTGGTGACTCCCGAATTTAAGCGCATTGAGCGCTACATCTGGGGATTGGCTCCAGAATTTCGCAGCATGGTGACTACGACAAAACCTACAACGATCACTCAGGCTGTAACTCTGGCTGTCAGCCTTACTGAGGATGCTGGCCGTATGAAGAAGTTGTCACTGAAACCTACTGAGAAAACCGAGACGCATGCTAAGTCGTCTGGTGACAAGAAGAGGAAGCATTCGAATCTGAGTCAAGCGACGCGTAACAACAACAAGGGCTCCAGCAATAAGAAACGTGACCCCAACCCACCTAAGGAGGCGAAAGCCCTTGTAGCTATGAATGACGCTCCTACCAGAGGATACCAGAGCACTCTGCCCAAATGCAATCAGTGCAAGCGTCACCATGAAGGAGTTTATCGCATTCCAAAATGTGACAAGTGTGGAAAACTGGGTCATTGCACCGAGAACTTTTGGGGAAAAGGAAATGGAGGTGGTAACAGAAACGGGAATGGAAACCGAGACGGTATGGTAATGCAAATGGCAATGGTAATGGTAACCGAAATGGTAATGGAGCTGGGCAGAACCAAGGATGCTTTGGTTGTGGTAGCAAGGACCATTTCAAGAAAGATTGCCCGAGGGAAAACAACGCTCAAGCTCGAGCATTTGTTATTGGAGCAAGGAACGCACGCGAGGACCCTAATGTGGTCACCGGTATGTTTCTCGTTAACAATCACTTTGCATCCATACTTTTTGACACTGGTGCCGATTATAGTTTCATGTCTGTGGAATTTAAACGTATGCTTGGAATAGAATCTAGTAGATTAGACATTCCTTATTCCATAGAACTAGCCGATGGTAAACTTGTTGAATCGGGCGAAGTTGTTAGGGGTTGTACATTAGAACTTGGTGAGCAAAGATTTAGTATCGACCTCTTACCTGTTCAATTGGGTAGCTTCGATGTGGTGGTCGGGATGGACTGGTTGTCCAAGAATAAGGCTGAAGTTGTTTGCCACGAGAAAATTATTCGCATCCCTTTTGCGAATGATGAAACTCTCATCGTGCATGGAGAGAAAACAGACACACCTCTGCGAATCATCAATTGTATGAAGGCGCAGAAGTGTGTAAGGAAAGGATGTGTCGCATTCCTGGCGCACGTAGTAGATAAGAAGGCTGAGGAGCCGAAACTCGAAGACATTCCTTTAGTGAAGGAATTTCCCGATGTTTTTCCTGAAGATTTGCCAGGACTACCTTCGCAACGACAAGTCGAATTCCATATAGACTTGGTTCCAGGCGCCGCTCCTGTAGCCAAGGCACCTTATCAACTTGCACCATCCGAGATGCAAGAATTATCTACACAACTCCAGGAGTTGTTGGATAAAGGATTCATAAAGCCGAGTTTCTCGCCTTGGGGAGCTCAAGTCTTGTTCGTGAAGAAGAAGGATGGAACATTGTGGGTGTGTATCGATTATAGAGAATTGAATAAGCTCACTGTCAAGAATCGGTATCCACTACCGAGGATAGACGACTTATTCGATCAGTTACAAGGATCGAGTTACTACTCCAAGATCGACCTTCGATCTGGATATCATCAGTTAAGGATCCAAGAAGAAAGCATACCAAAGACTGCGTTCAGGACTCGTTATGGGCATTACAAGTTCCTTGTGATACCATTTGGATTGACGAACGTGCCAGCAGTATCTATGGATCTGATGAATCGTGTCTGCAAACCATATCTCGATAAATTCATGATTGTATTTGTTGATGATATTCTGATTTACTCACGAACGAAGGAAGAGCAGGAACAACACCTCAGGACCATACTAGAACTACTAAAGAAAGAGAAGCTTTATGCAAAGTTTTCAAAGTGCGAATTCTAGATTCGCGAAGTACAGTTCCTTGGTCACGTGGTGAATGAGAAGGGTATTCATGTAGACCCAGCGAAGATAGAAGCGATAAAGAATTGGGAAGCCCCCAAAACACCAACTGAAGTTCGACAATTTTTGGGATTAGCGGGCTATTGCCGCCGATTTATCGAGAGTTTCTCCAAGATAGCCCAAACGTTGACTTCCCTTACGCAGAAGGATAAGAAGTATGACTGGGGTGATAAACAGGAAGAAACCTTCCAACTTCTCAAGAACAAACTATGTGATGCACCAATACTATCTTTACCCGAAGGCACCGAAGACTTCGTGGTATAGTGTGACACCTCACATCAAGGTTTGGGTTGCGTGCTTATGCAACGCCAAAAGTTCATCGCCTACGCATCGCGACAGTTGAAAGTTCATGAGAAGAACTACACCACTCACAACCTGGAGCTAGGCGCGGTGGTATTCGCCTTGAAGAAAAATACAAAAGAATTATTTTTAGTGTTAAATCAAGACTAGAAATGTATTAGAAGACATACAAAGTCAATCACTCATCTTACCAGCAGAATTTGGATTTGTATTATCCAAAAAGGATGATGCCAAAAGCAACTTCTCCAAAAACTGCATTTTCTGCTGAGAATGTGTCCACAGCAAGCAAAGAAAGTCAAAGTGGTCAAAGCAGTGGAAGGCACAGTGGTTATCACAGTGGATCTTCATCATCTGCAAGTCATTCTAATGCAAAGAATCGTTTTCAATGAAACATTGCAATAGACTTGAAGAATGCTCAGAATTTTGATGAGGAGTCGGCCAAACAGCAGATGATCTTCCTAGCATCGGTGTTAGAATCGTATGAAGGGTTAGTAGCTGGAAAGATAGGCAACACCAATCTGACAAAAGAAGATTATGATCAGATTGATCCTGAGGAAATGGAGCTGATCGATATTCGTTGGGCTATGGCCAGTGCTGTTCGTCGAGCACAGCGTTTCATGGAAATTACCGGTAGGAAGACAATTGGTGGTGCATCTACCAAGCTGGGGTTCGATAAGTCCAAAGTGACGTGCTTCAAATGTAAGCAGAAAGGTCACTTCAAACGAGAATGCAGAAACGCTTATGCTGATGAGTCGGAGAACCCTTTTAGAGATGATTACTACAAGAAGGCAATTTATCATCAAAATAAATCCGAGCCGCCTAGATTGAAGCAGGTTGAAGACAACAAAGAGAAATCTAGAGCTCTTGCAGTGATTTATGATGATGAGGGTTATGATTGGAGTCAAGAGGTTCTACCGGAAGAAGATGCGGTTGGTTACGCATTCATGGCGAAAAACGACGATCCTATTCCGTGGAAAGACGATAGAACTGAAGAGCAAAAATATCAATACAGAAAAATGATTGCTGAAAACAAAATAATTAGAATATCTCGTATCTTTCTGGAAGCGAGGAGAGCAAATAGATGGGATCCAGACAGGGAGTGTTATCTTGATGAATATGGAAATATTGCGATCAATGACAAAACGCTTGATATCGAGGCCATAATCCAGCAGTACAAAGAAGAGGATGAATACTGGCAAAATAAATGGTGGGGAACTCCAACTAAGAAAATGAAAGAAGAAGAAGAGAAAGAGAAAGAAGAGAAAGAGAAAAAGGAGAAAGAAGAGATCGAGAAAGCAAAGAAGATTGATACTGGCATTATTGACACAACGCAGGAGTTGAATGCTGAGAACTTTGGAAAAATGGCTAATAAAATGCTGGCTGCTAAAGCACTTGAGGTAGACTCTAACTCCGTGTCTGAGTCAAAAAGCCAGGTCAGTTCAGATGTGTCAACAAATATATCAGGTAAGAAAGTTGATAGAAATGCTGATTGCAAAAATTGCAACAAAGAGTGCAAATTTTGTAGTACAGTCACGTATCTCAACGGGAAGAAAGTTGATGATCTGACAGCAAAGGTCAGAAGTGTTGAGAATCAGATTCTTGATCGTGACAAAACAGTTAAAGCTTCAACTGAACGGATAAGAGAATTAACTAGACAAATTGAAAATGATAAAATTGACCATGATAAAATTGACCATGACAAAATTAAACAAGAAAATGAAAGGATAATTCTTGAAAACCGTCAGATTTCTGAGAAGTTTGAAAAACTCAAAAGCACAATGAAAGATTGTGATGATCGAAATGGTAAAACTTTTAAAGAAAATGAACATCTAAAAGCAGTGCTTAGAGTTAAAGAAGAATCAATCAACCAACAACTGGATGAAATCGCTAAACTGAAACTTAAATTTCAAGAGGCTGAAATTGAAAACGAGCGAATCCAGTTGAAGCTTAACAATTATAGATCTGCAAGCTTTGTTTTGCAACACATTATTCCCAAACCCATCGGGAAAGACAAAGCAGGCGAAGATGTGTATTGTGATGGAACTGGGGTGGGTTTTCATCAAGTACCACCACCTGTTCTTGATAACTACACGAAAAAGCAATCTGGGTTGGTTGAAATTGAGGAAGAAAGTGAAGTTAAACTTCCGGAGAACATTGATGTCATGTTTATATCTTCCAATGACGATAGTGTCCAAAATGATATTGTAAAAGGTGTTGTTGAAAATGTGCTAAAAATGGATAGTGACACTACTGAGGAAGATGGGTGTTTCTTGGACAAGTACATTCAGAAACCAAAATCCAAAAACAACTTAAGTGATGAACCGGGTCTTGTGATGTACAAGATGGCTGGATCTGATAAGTTGTATTCGGATTCTGAGTTTCCGATTGAGAATGTTAATGTGAAAAAGTTGAAAAATGTTTTTAAATTGGTTGAAGTTGAGTTGTCAAAAGTGAACAGTTTGAAACAAACAAAAAGGCAAATGAATTTTGAGAAAGATAAAGCTTACTACAACAAGCCTGTTGTGCCACCACGTTTTTATAATAACAATCGAAACAATTGGTTGGATGGTTATAGGGATGGTAAGAGTTATCAGAAAAAGAGTTTTCAAAACAAAAGGTTTGCTGAAAAGAAAGTGTTTGTGAATAGTTCAAGTTCACTTTCTGATGAGGAAAATAAGATTTTTTCAAAATCAAATGAAGAGTTTTTTGAGAAAAGAGCTTCACAGTATCAGTCTGAAGGCACAAGTCGAGTTGTCGATACTCGAACATGTTTCAGATGTAATCAAGTTGGTCACATTGCACGAAAGTGTACCAATGTGAAGCCTAAGACTGAAACTGTGAAGATTCAACAGAAGAAAGTTGACGTGAAGGGTAAAGCACCAATCGTTGTTGAGAAAAAGAGTGTGAAAAATAACAACATCAAAGTGAAAAATGAACCAGTAAAGAAAGTGGTAACTAAAAACGACAAGTTTTATCAACGGGTTGCTTTATCTCAACAAGTTTGGAAACCAAAAACAGAGATGAAAATTTCAACTTCTGAAGTGAAAAAGGCTGAAAATCAATTTCGGTTGATTATGATGCAAATTTTCCACCTTTTAAGGCTGAAAATTTCAAAATTCAAATTGCAAGAGTCAAGGTTACACCTAAGGCTGATGAGGCCTGGGTGGACTCCATGTTCGACTAAACAGTTTGAATTGCCGGAGCTTCCTTGATTGCGAAGCATGAATCGGCATCTTTATTAAAGTTGGTTAATTTGAAGTTTGTTATGTGCAGGATCTTCCAAAACTTGTATCCAGATGGATCATGGATAGTGGAGCATCTCGACATATGACAGGGAAGACTGCGTTGCTGTATGATGTGAGAAACATTAATGGTGGTTATGTAGGATTTGCTGGTCACGAAGGTGGTAGAATTATTGGTGAAGGAACGTTATCCAACGGGATTGTGACGTTTGAAAGAGTTAACTACATCACTGAGCTGGAGAACAATCTGCTAAGTATCTCACAGATTTGTGACAATATGTATACTACTCACTTCACAGACAAAGAATGTTTGATCTTGAAACCAGGATTTGTTATCCCTGAGGAATGGATTATCATGCGGGCACCTAGAGTGAATGATTTATATGTGTTGGATATGACTGTAGCAACTACAACAACAGGTCAAGCACATTGTTTTGTTTCTAGAGCAACTGAGAAAGAATCGAGATTGTGGCACCGCAAGATGGGGCATATTCACCTAAGGAAAATGAATCACTTGGTGCACAATGATTTGGTTCTTGGAGTTCATGTCAAAAGTTTTCATCTGGAAGGGGAGTGCATTAGCTGTGTTAAAGGCAAGCAGAAGAAAAAGTCACACCCTTCAAAGCAAGTCAATTCAGTTTCTAGACCATTAGAGAGACTACATATGGATTTGTTTGGTCCAGTAAATGTCAAAAATATTACGGGGGATCTCTATTGTCTTGGGGTTACTGATGATTATTCCAGATTTTCGTGGGTTTCTTTCTTGAAGACGACAGACGAGACATTTGACAGTTTGATGGCATTGTTCAGAAAGATTGAGAATTTGTACCAACGACGTATCAAAAGAATTCGTAGTGATAATGGTACTGAATTCAAGAACAGCAAGATGGAAGAATTTTGTGATGAAAGAGGTATATTGCATGAGTTTAGTGCTCCGTACACTCCACAGCAGAATGGTGTTGCAGAACGCAAAAACCGGACACTGATCGAGACGGCTAGAACTATGCTCGCAGATTCAAAGTTACCGATAATTTTTTGGGCTGAAGCTGTTTCTGCCGCATGCTATATGCTCAACAGGGTTCTCACTGTCAAGAAGTTCAACAAAACATGCTTTGAGCTAATCAATAACCGCAAACCGAATTTGAAGTATCTAGAACCGTTCGGGTCACCCTGTACAGTTATAGAGCCTCATGAAAGTTTGGTCCGAAGAGCATTGAAGGAATATTTGTTGGTTATGCAAATCCGATGCGACGTGTCTTCGTTCCAAGTGAGAGGCGGATTATTGAAGCTGTAAATGTTGAATGTCAAGGTTATACTATGCCGCCACAGAATCCTGGTGATTCATGGCGTTATCATTATGACAAACTTTGGGATTCGTTTGACATGAGAGAAGAATCAGAGGATGATGAAGATTTCTTTGATGAGTTAGATATTTTGCGTGAATATGAGTCGCAGCTAAGGTTCCCAGCTGAGTATTCGAGGAGACCACGGGAAACTTCAAATGACGATGAAGCAGGTCCAAGTAATGCTGGTGAACATGATGATGTCCAACAGAATGAAGTTGCTCAGGATAATCAGTCGGTTCAGGATGATAATCAAGAAGCTGAAAACATGCCAGTCTTTGATCATGGTGATTCAGATTCTGAGGGGGAGCAAATTCAGATTTCGAGTCAAATAAACCAAGTTGGTGAACAAGATGCAGAGCAGAATGTTACTAATCTGGAGGGAAATGTAGATGTTCCAAGCGAAGTGATGCCGCGAACTTTTTCATATCATCCTGAGGAGTTGATTATAGGTGAATTGCAGACAGGAGTTCGCACTCGAAGACAGATTGATAAAGGGCTTACATGTTTTTATACAATAGTTGCTCCTTTGCAAACTGAATTCTCATTGAGTTGTTTTATCTCGCAGGTTGAGCCAAGAACTTACAAAGAGGCGCTTACTGAAGACTCTTGGGTCAATGCAATGCAGGAGGAACTTAATCAATTCGAGAAATTGGGAGTGTGGAAGTTAGTTGATCTGCCGGATGGTCAAAGAAAAATCAATACAAAATGGGTATTTAAGTGTAAGAGAGATGACAGAGGAGTTGTTGTACGAAACAAGGCTCGACTCGTTGTTCAGGGCTTTAGTCAACAGGAGGGAATTGATTTTACAGAAGTCTATGCTCCTGTCGCACGACTAGAGGCAATCAGAATTTTTCTTGCATTTGCGTCTTGGAAGAACTTCAAAGTATATCAGTTAGATGTAAAATCGGCGTTTCTTTATGGGAAGGTCAAAGAGGAGGTTTATGTTGGACAGCCGTCGGGCTTCACCGATCCAATCCACAAAAACAAGGTCTACTTATTGGACAAAGCGCTGTATGGTTTACACCAGGCCCCGAGAGCTTGGTACGAGACTTTGTCTCAACACCTACTAGCCAACAAGTTCATTCGTGGAAAAGTGGATGCCACTCTCTTCACTAAAGAGGTCGACGGTCATCTTCTGATAGTTCAGATTTATGTGGACGATATAATCTTTGGGTCGACGAATGAAAATCTATGCAAAGATTTTGAATCAGTAATAAAGCAAAAGTTTGAAATGTCATCAATGGGGGAGATGAAATTCTTTCTGGGATTACAAGTTGAACAACTTCCTGAGGGAATTTTCATTCATCAGTCAAAGTACGTTCATGATATTCTAGAGAAATTTGGGATGTCAAGTTCTACTCCAGCTGCTACCCCACTTGCAACAAATCATGGGATTCACCCAGATCTCACCGGAGACAGGGCTGATGAAACGTTTTACCGATCCATGATAGGTTCTTTGATGTACTTAACAGCTTCACGTCCTGATATCATGTACCCAACGTGCCTCGCAGCAAGATTTCAATCTAACCCGAGAGCTTCGCATATGATTATTGTGAAAAGGATATTGCGCTACCTGAAAGGAACTCCTTCATTTGGGTTGTGGTATCCTAGGGAAGGCGATTTTACACTCGAAGGGTATTCTGATTCGGATTTCGGATGCTGCAAAGTCAATTCAAAATCAACAACTGCAGGATGCCAGTTCTTTGGTCCTAGATTGGTTACCTAGTAGTGTAAGAAACAAACGTCTGTGGCGTTATCTACATGTGAAGCGGAATATGTTTCTGCTAGCAGTTGCTGCTCTCAGATCTTGTGGATACAGCAACAGATGCGCGACTACGGTTTGCAGTTTCTTAACACACCTCTTTTTGTTGATAATGAGGCCGTAATAAATATAACAAAGAATCCAGTACATCATGCTAAAACTAAACACATAGAAATTCGTCATCACTTTATTCGTGATTGCTTTGAGAAAAAAGTTGATACGAATTGAGAAAATCCACACTGACGAACAGAAAGCTGATTTACATACCAAAGCTTTTGATAAAAATCGGTTTAAATATTTGTTAAAACTGAATGGTATGAAGCTTCTTTCGGTGTCGGATGGAATTGTGGGCGTTGATGAAAGTACTGTTGCGGATGAAGACGAGAAACAATCTGCAATGGTTTGTCGATTTTTTACTTGTTTTGGTATTTAGGGGGAGTAGATAGATGTATATAGTTTATTTTTCAGAAAATACAAAAACAGTAAAAAAATGCAAAAATACAAAAACATGATAAAATCTGAAAAAGAGCTTGTGTATATAGGGAAAATGATAGTACATCGGCTAGACAATTACAGTATGCTAAAGATTTGTAAAGTTTAAATGAGTTAAACAGTCTCACTAATGATGTGTCGATAGGTTTTCGCACATTTAGTAGATTTATTCGGGATATAAACCTAAATTTCAAACTTATGAAATTCGTGGGGAACACTACTTGGATATATAGGTAACCCCTGAAATCTCGTTTGAAAGGTCTCATAATCTGATATACTAGGTCTTTATACTCAATGATGTCTGGGGTATTATTCCGGGACTTCTGCTGAACGGTAGTTCTGACCTAGTCCTTGGATAATACTTTCTGCAATGCTTGAAACATAGAATTAAACCCTCAGCATGCCGATGAAACAATAAAATTGATAGTCGCTGCTGTTGTAGCTAAAAGATCCTCTAAAGGGGACATATCGTAAAGTCGAAGCTGATATCTCTCTGCGTATACGGAAGTATCGACCTGAGATCCCTCGGCCCTCGCATACCTAATTTATATACAGATATCATTGTAGTATACTCACCTGTAAGTCTGATAATTGGGATTCTGGATACGGGAGTATATTCAAGAGGTGGGACACATGAATGAGATAAGTTCATAATTCATCTAATTCGTATCCTGAATAATTTGAAATTTGTGTGAGAATTTAAGATGGATCAGTATATCGGCAATCGAGGTGAATTGTTTAATTCTGAGTATGTAATCACAGCTTAACGGTACTTGTGATTTGTCTGATAGCTGATATGATTCCCTGACACGCTCGCCAAAAATATGTTTGTAAATAGTTTACTTTGTTTACTTTCTGCAATTTAAGTTTTCTGTATTTCATTTCTTAGTTTAGAACACTTTATAAAATCCAAAAAGATTTTATTTCTGATTTAGTTTCCGACAAACCAAAGTGGAGAGTTGATTGTTGGATTCTCAGATGTTTGAAGCAGATGCAGGAGATTCTGGACTGAAGAATGAGGAGAGCTTATCTTGATGGAGTTTGATTTATTGAAAAGTCAAAAACAAGTTCATTAATTTGATACTTGTTATTTTCAGAAAATGTGTAAATTGTTGTTTTTCAAAATCAGTTTGTTTCGTCAAATGATCAACCAAGGTCATTAAATTGGACTTGGTAGATTAATTGAGTAATCAGGGTCATTAACTTGGACCTGAATACTTGAGTGGATTGCTATAACTGATTGAGTTTGTGATTTATTGTTGAAAAGATATTTTGTAATGATTGATGTTTGAGACACAGGTTTTGGATTTCATTATTCCTATGGAAGCTAAATGCTAAAAATTGAACCAGATCAAGATCTCAGATTCTAGCTTATCGAGAGGGGGAGTCTGTGAAAGGGGAAGTCTGGATCAACGGTCAAAGGGAAGTCTGAAGATAGAGCCAGGTCAAGATTGTGAATCTGTGAAGATAGAATGTTTATGATGAAAAGACAGAGTTGGAGATTGTTAAAGACAAAGACTTGAAGCCGAAGACTTCGTCAACATTCAAGGGGGAGTCTGTTGGTGCACTTAGTGTCTGTTAACTTTGTCTTATTCAAGTCTTTTGTCTAGATAGGTTTGAATGAACACACAACAGGGTCTAAATTAGGTTTAGATTGAGTTTAAGGAAGGGTTTTCGCTTGAAAGGTTATCATGGCTAGTTCAAGCGAAACCTCATCATCATCAACATACAGTTTCGCTTGAAACCAGTCTCAAGCGAAACCCTATGGGTTGCCAGTCTCAAGCGAAACCCCCTAGGTCTATATATAGGGGTGTGTGTTGTTTATTTGAAGCGAACTGGTATGTGTGTGTAAGGGAAGGTGCTGCCGGATTTGCTTCAGAATACATTGTAAAAGCACAAAAATCAATCAGAAAAGATAGATTAAAAGGAAACTAGCTGTTGTGACTTCTTTTACGTTGATTCCGCCTTCGTATTTGAAGATGAACTGCCTTAACTGACGTTTCAAAGTCATAAAATGGTCCAACAAGAAACATGTTTGTAACAAGAAAAATACAAAAGAATTATTTTTGGAAAAATCATCTTACAAGTTGTAAATGACTAAATCTTTCAAGAATGTGATTTACAAACAAATAACCATGTTTTAAGGGGTAACTAAACCTACTAAATAACATGGTAAGTTACTTCAAGTTTTTACAAAATTTCAAGTTCATGATGTAGTGTAATTTACATGATCTTGGCTTATGGTAAGTCTTGATTGAGTTGTTGATGATTGGTGATGATTTTAAAAGAAAATGATATGCTTTGAAAGCATGGAAACCTCCATTTTTAAGGGGAAACTATGGCAAAATTTTTGTAGAAATTAAACACTTAGAAACATATTTTTAAACAAGTGTTTATAAGTAAATTTTGAAAATGGTTTTCATATAAAAGTTTGCCATAATTTTTATTACAAAAATTACAAACATTGGAGGTTGATTTTTGATAAATAAAAGTAACTAAGTATATATTTAGGAAAATATATCTAGATGTCACAATATGTGTGTTACTTGTATATTATGTGTAGTAGTTATATTATTTTAGGAACTTGAAAATAATATGACACACAAATACACCAAAATTTGGAATACAAAATACTACCAAAATTCCAAGAAAACACATATATGAATTATACCCGAATACCATACAATCGGACGAACGGACTTATGGACTATAAGTAATATATTCCGGAAATAAATTCGTAACTTAACAATCGTGACGAACGGTATTTTTTGAAACCAGGGAAACGGCAAGATATGAATTTCTACAAGTATTACAAAAATATATCATATTTTTGTCAAATAGAAAATATATTATTTTGATGGACAAAAATATATATATTTTTTCTTAACAAGATAAAAATATATTATTTTGGGATGAAGACTAGAAAATATATTTTCTAAGACTAGTCTTAAAAATATATATTATTTTTGAGATTTATATGGAAATATACTTATTTTTGCCAAATAAATTTATAGATATTTTTTTTCTATAAAATCCACTCAAAATATGTATATTTTGAGAATATAATGTGGTGATTTTTAGTTGTCTAAAAATAATATTCCGGAAAAATAATCACAAGTTTAAGTATAAAATACTTAATAAATACGAGAAAATGTGTATCTTCATACGTATAAATACACACCATAATACACCACCAATTGTTGGCAAAATACATTCCTATGCTTGGGAAAATATATGGGTAGAATATATATAATAACCCAAGTTGAAATATATTACTCTAACAATATTCCAAATAATTGGATAAATATAATTTAAGTTATAATATTATTATTATTTTAACTAATAATTATACATTGGAATTACATAATACATCAAGGATGTAACTCAAATATACCAATGATTCCAAAATAAGTCTTAATAAGCAACTAAGACTAATAGTCGTTACACGACCTAAACGTCTAATAAAACATAGTACGTGTGTAGGTAGGGATACGACGCTCTAAACAACCGGTGAAGTTTACGGCGCAGGATACGCAAAGTTGTGAGTTCATGTCCCCACTTTTAAACTTTTACTTGTTTTTTAAACTTGGGGAAAATACATGTGTTATGGTATGTTGAATACAAAAACTAAGGAATGATACTTTAGATCATGTCATGACTAGGGTGCCATAAGCACCATTAATCAATTACATACCTAGATCGCAGAACAAAAGGTTAGATCTAATGGGTTTCAGGCAACCACACTCTTGGCCACTCTTTTACCAAGAAGTGCTTTTGTGTCTCTAGTCGTGAATCGACAAGTAAAAATGCCTATGGTTTGGATGCTTCCTATGTCGTGTCACATGTTAATGGCCTTGCAAACCATTAGCGATCTCGATTTCCTTACATTTTCAGAAGTACTTATTCCAGTACAATTACATACCATGTTTTCTACAGCGAATGCTTAAATGTTTACACAAAACTGCATGAATTCACACCAACATTATGTTGACGATTTTTCCAAAACTTACATGTAATTCAGGTAACTAAAGTGGATGTACGTGCGGTCTCACCCTTGCTCAAGAATGTCGTTTGTGTTTTTAGTTACAATGTGTCAAGACTCCTATGCCCGTTTTGCTGGGTTTGTTTGTTATGTCCCATCCTGTGTGGTGATATAAGGATCAAAACCTTTATATTTGTCTTCGAATAATGTTGTAAACTTTTCAGACAATATTTTATGCTGTGATGTAAACTCAAAACTTAACTTATGTTTTTAGTTATGTAATGTTAATGGCATTTGGGGTTATTTTATGATCATGTAGTATGTTTACCATTCGTATGCAATGAGAACCTTTCAAGATCACACCTCGTGCTTCCGCCTTAGAAAGTGGTGTGACAGATTGGTATCAGAGCTACGATTGTAGTGAACCAAGATTCCTTCTCGAGTCTAGACTACAATCTTTAGGATCCTCTCACAAAAACAATTTTTCAAAAGTTTTCATTGCATAAAACTTTCTGCGACATCCACTACCTGCATATTGTTTTCAGAGAGTCAAGTAAGGACACTACGAGACTTAGGATGCACTGGAGTAGCACTTGTCTCTGATTGAGACCTACTTGCAACAATGTGTATAATTACTTGTATATTAATTAAGTAATAATTAATATATACATATACTATGAATAAAATATTACAGGCACACATGTCTTCGTCTGAAAGCAGCAGCCTATCTGAAGAAAGTGACCCGATGACGATTGTCTCTGACGACGAGATTTCTTCAGCACAGGAGACGTTCACGTCTGACTACGAGGCCGACCCTGAGATGATAACCGATGATGATGATCTCGATGATGTCTTAGCCTTACCTTTATCCCTCCATGGCCAGCTTATCATAGGACATCCCGATGGTGAACATCTCGTTGAGTCTATTCCCATTCATGCTATTCCTTTTGCCGCCATCCCTAACGAGGACTGGTCTTTCGATGATGATCTGGATAATGATGTGGCAACTCCTGTTGTGCCCATTGCCAATATCCCTTCCGATTCTGACCTCGAGTCTGATGCCGATTCCTTCGATTTAGTGATATCTTCGGCCCTTTTTGTTGCTGGACTGAGAGTTTACCCGACTGGTGATGATGATAACACTATGTCTGTTGTGCCATCCACTCCTACCCGTGTTCCTACACCTCCCCACACTCCTACTCAAGTCAGCTCCCTCATCCGTCGAATTCATGAGCTTGAGGATGAAGTGACTCATCTTCATAGTTTGATCTTCCCTACACCCCCACCCTATCCCCCATCCTGTTAGGTTTTCTTTGCAGGTACTCTGTTGGAGTAGTGTTTTTGGGTATGAAGACTGTGACCGAGCTTGGGTACAACTTGAAGGCAAAGACCGCCAATGTGAAGAAAGATATCTTGTCTTTTATATGTATTAAACTTGTACTATGGGGTGATGTAACCCTTACGCATTTTGTTTTATTTGCAAACAATGATGTAACAAGTTGTCCTGATATGTATAAAGACTCGATGAATATCTTATGACACATCAGTATTTATCTGTTTATGCATGCTTGTTGTTGTATGAATTGATTTATATGTGGGCGGATTGTTTGATATTGCTTATGTGTATGTTTATACATATATGTACTACCACTGTCTTGTATGATGATATCAAACAAATGTCTAACTCTGTTGTGTTGTGTTTTAGAAGAACATGGCACCCAGGAGAGCTGTGAACGCTCATGATCAACCTCGTCCTCCTCCGATGCCGAGGACTGCTGAAGAACTGAACTCCCTGCTGGAAGAAAGGATCTTCGAAGCTATCACCCAGTACGAGGCGAACCGCACTGAACACAGTGGAGGATCAGGCGGTACTAGACGTAACGGACATGGAGATTCATCTGGAGGAAATGCAACTCAAGGTAACCTCAAGCTGATTTTCTAAAACATGGTGAAATTTATGAACGGTCTTTGTTTCATTATTTCATTGATTGCTCACGTGTGAATTGGTTGGATCAATTCCAGGCTGCACCTTCAAGTAGTTTCTCGACTGCAAGCCACTGAACTACGACGGCACTGGAGGTGCAGTGGCTTTCGTGTGTTGGACGGAGAAGACTGATTCCACTATCCGCATGAGCAAGTGCACCGCGGACCAGCAAGTCACTTTTGTTACTGGGTTGTTTGTTGATGAAGCTTTGACTTGATGGAACTTGCAAGTCCAGACTCTGGGTGATAATGCTGCATATGGTATGTCTTGGGATGAGTTGAAGGAAAGAATGAGAGAGAAGTATTGTTCTCGTGCTGAACTCCAAAGGTTGGAGACTGAATTTTGGAACCTGTCCACGGAAGGTGCGGACATTGTTGGTTATACTCGAAGGTTCCATGATCTGTCAAGAGTGATCCCCTATCTGGTGACTCCCGAATTTAAGCGCATTAAGCACTACATTTTATAAAAATCAAATAAAACAAAGTTTATGGGGCGCTCGCAGGACGCGACCCCCTTTACTAATTCTGTCACGGGGCGCGACAGCTTGGCCACCAGGCCGCACCCTGGGCTGCCACATGGCATGTGCGTGTTGAGGCTACGGGGTCAACTCATCAACCCTACTCCACCTAGCTCGCGGGCCGCGAAGACCTTGTCTTCAGCTCTCGCGGGCAGCGACAAAGTGTCGATCAGACACTATAAATAGGGGATTCTGGCTTCAGTTGCAAATCGTTCATCACACAACTTTCTCTCTAAATTCTGAATAGCAATTATAATTTCCGGGTATAATACCCCCCCCCCCCCCTAATTAGCGAAGCTCTGCCTCGTTGTAAGTATTATAACCCCTGGTTACGTATTAGATACGCTGCCCGATTGATCTAGTGCTCTGTAACGCATGTCGAGGCTCTGCCTGACTCAGTCGTTGGAGTTCTATCTCGGGGAGGGTATAACTAATGTAAATTTGGGTTATTATACTAACGCGTGTGCGTTGTTTAATTTATTAGATTATAACTAGGAAATCGCAAGGAAATACCTAAAGTAGCAATGTGAGTGATTCCTCTTTTCACAAAGTGTTTTTACAAAAACTCAATTGTTTTAATTTATATTTGTCACACCCGTTTCTGCGGCGGAAGCACGAGGTGTGATCATGAAAGGTTCTCGTTGCATACGAAAGGTAAACATACTACATGCTCATGAAAATAACTTCAAATACCATAATTTGAAAACATAAGATAGCGTTTACATCGCGAGTTAGCATAAAACATTGTCTTAAAAAGTTTACAACTTTATTTAAAGACAAACATAAGCGACATCCACGAGCATGGGTAAGACCGCTTGCACATCCATCCTAGTTACCTGAAATACATGTGAGTTTTGGAAAAAAAAAAACGTCAACATAATGTTGGTGTGAATTCATGCAGTTTTTGTATTTAACGCTTGTATACTTTGTATGAAAATCATGGTATGTATTTGTTAAATCACGTATTCACGTATGAATTAAGTATTTCTATATATATCAAGTGTTAATGGGTTGCAAAGCAATTAACATGTGACACGACATAGAAAGTCACCAAACCATAGGCATTTTTCTGTAGTCGATTCACGACTGAGACACAAAAACACTACTTGGTTCTAGTTGTCACCAAGAGTGGGGTTGCCCTGAAACCCGTTAGATCTAACATTTTGTTCTGCGATCTAAGTATGTACACGATTAATGGTGCTTATGGTACCCTATTCGTGACACGATTTCTCGCATCAATTCTTGGCACTAGTCTTCACCAAGAGTACTTCTCGTTTTAGTACATATCATACCATTTTGTAAATACTGAAGTATTTGTAACATGTATTTAACCCCCGAATTGTAAACCAAAAACAGTTAAAGAAAAGGGGGAGCATGAACTCACAACTTTGCGTTCCTTGCGTCGTAAACTTCACCGGATTTGCTTATAGTGCGTTATGACCTAAACGTGTTTTATTAAACGTTAGTCACTAGACTTGCGTCGCACAAGCACAGTCGCTTTCTTTTGTATTTGTATTGTTGTGTTAAAAATATTTTATATTTTTAACTAAGTATCTCACTTATATTATTTTCTCAAAAATTAATATAAGTATCTTGTGTTTTGCACTTTGCACCCGAATTATGTATCTCGTATGTCGTATGTGTATTTTTTTTTTTTTTTTTTTTGTGTTTATACTTCTCATGAGTATTTAGTGTATTTTTAAGTCTTAATACACTAGCACGAATAACACATACTATATACACTTAGCACAAAAGTTGGTGATCAAATAATATATATATATATATATATATATATATTTCTCAAAAATATATACGTACTTAATATCCATTTTTATTCTCGAAGGAATCCTCATTTCTTATCACCAAAAATTAGGGAAACCTTGGTAATATTCTTAGATACATTTTTTTTAGGGAATAAGTTTCTCAAAAACTTTTATTTTTCTAAGTGTTATTTTCTGGAAAAATTTTGCCAGAGTTTCCTCTGTAACTGGAGGTGGCCACGCTTACTAGCATATCATTTTCTTTTAAAAATTCGATCAACAATTTTCCAATCATCAATATACAAAATTCAATCATCAAACTAGTAAAAAATAAGCATAAATTGCAAACACATGAACTTGTAAGTTGTGTAAAAGTATGTAGTAACTTCCCAACGTTTTTAGTAGATCTTCCCATCTTTAAAAATAAAATAAGTTTCTTTGAAACTTTATTTTTAAAGAAAATGTAACTTTACAACCTCTAGTCTAAAAACTACAAAATTATTCCTTTGTTAGACCTTTTGACGCACAAGTGTTTACACACTTGTTTGTTTGCAAAAATGCTTTTAGTTGTGTAAGATCCGACTTTTAAACAAGATTTGCATCTTACACTTGGTCCTTCGAAAATACCACTTGTAGATCTTTAGATCTACTAGTTTAAAACTCTATTTTACCAGAAAAATCACTTTTACACAGGTTCATATTCATGTGTGGAAGGGTTCATCATCTTGCTACTTTTACACTTAACATATTGCTAGTTCATGTTTCATGAACATGACCTAGCATGGTTAGATGACGATCCGTTCCACTACTAGCGTCAAACAACATAAAATAATCATTTCTAAACAAGATTCACAAGATTTACACCACTAGTCACTCTTTATCCATCAAGTTCATCATTCTTTCAAGACTTTAAGTTTTGATCTTTAGTGTTCTTGATTTTTATCCGTTAAATCTCTTATTAACCACTTTAAACATGAACAAGAGAGTGTTTAGAAGCACTTACAACTAGCTCAAGGCTAGGGAAGAATCAAAGCAAAAACAAGGTGGATAAAAGCGATGTAGAGAGGTCCTTGTGATTGCGAAAGCACTGAGCCTCCTTGTATGAACTCTAGAACACTTGTATGTATGTGAAATTGCAAGATCGAAATTTGAAAGTGATGGTGGGTGTGTGTGAGCTCTCGGCCGAACTCAAAGAGAAGAGGGAGAGAGAGTGCAATTTTTTTGTTAAGTGTTGTGAAGTGAAAGACCTTATCCTCCAAGTATTCTTATAGACCATTTGGTCCTCTTGTCCAACAAATGATATGTTACCTAGATATTAGGAAACTTAATAAAATAATCAAAATTTGATGGTGTGTGCCCCACATGGGGGAAACCGATCGGATCATGGGGGGGGGGGGGGGGTATTTAGTTTGATTTGAACTAGATAGTTAGTAACTAGTTAAGTACTAAAGGTGTAAATTAGTGTATTATGTGTGTTATGAATTATAAAGGGTGTTAGGGTATTCGGGGACCCTAACTAGCTCAGGAAAGTGTAAACAATGTCATTGACAATATTTTTATGTTCCGGGTAAAGTCCGGTTGTTCGGTTGGATATTAATCCGTTAAAGTGCTAAATTACACTTTTTAGTGTCTTTTAAGTACCTTTTTGTATCCTTTCAATTCCCAACACTTGGGGAAGTATTCTGGATAATAAAACAAAATTTCTGCATGATATTTATGTTGTTAAATGCTGTTTAGAGCTGAATTTACTAAAATTCTGCACTTAAAGTGCGTTTCAGGTGCTTTTTAGTGCTTATTTTGCTTTCGCAAGGTATATATGTAGATCCTTGTATGTATTCTTGTCGTTGGACCTACACCTAGGCTCCAATTTTAATGTCTGACTGCTTTCTGCAGTTCTGTTGACACAAAGTGTCTTACCGGTGAGTTTACTAGTATTTCTGACGCAACGCTCTCGTTTATGCATAAAGCAATATTTTGTAGTATACAACGAGCATGAATTCACTTGTTTAGTATGTGTTCAGACATTACTGACAATTAAGCACATAATTATAGTCATTAAATAATGATTAAAGTGTACGGAAATTACCGGTTTGGTGCCAGTTGTCACAGTCTCCCCCCGTTAAAAGAATTTCATCCCGAAATTCAGGCTGAGCTAACTCTCGCATGAGTCTTCTTGAATAGGTGGGGATACTTTTCTTTGAACTGGTCTTCACATTCCCATGTGTACTCGGGTCCGTGCTTAGAGCTCCAACGTACTTTGACAAGTTTAACAGTGCTCCTCCTGGTCTTGTTGACTTTCCAATCGGTAACCTCAACGGGTTGTTCTGTAAATCGGAGGGCATCATCAATATGCACTTCATCCACAGGGATGATCACGTCTTCTTGTGTTGGACTCTTCTTAAGATTGGATACATGGAACGTATCATGTACTCCATTATGTTCTTCCGGTAATTCCAACTTGTATGCCACGGTACCAATTCTTTCCAAGATTCTGAATGGTCCGATGTATTGTGGATTCAGCTTTCCACGTTTTCCAAATCTTACTACATCCTTCCAAGGTGAGACTTTTAACAACACTTTGTCTCCCACCTCGAATTCTACTGGTTTTCTTTTCAGATCAGCGTAGCTCTTTTGTCGATCTCGAGCCGCCTTGATGTGCTCTCGGATCTGCGCAATCTTGTCGGTTGTCTCTTGTACAAGTTCAGGACCAACCATACGTTTATCTCCAACATCTGCCCAACATAAGGGCGATCGGCACTTGCGGCCATACAGAGCTTCGAACGGTGCGGCCTTTATGCTTGTGTGATAATTGTTATTGTAGGAAAACTCAACTAAAGGTAGATGAGTATCCCAGCTGTCGCCCAGATCCATGACACATGCGCGAAGCATATCTTCTAACGTTTGTATAGTTCGTTCGCTCTGGCCGTCTGTTTGTGGATGGAATGCCGTGCTTAGATCTAGCTGAGATCCAAAGGCTTCCTGAAATGATTGCCAGATTCTTGAAACAAAGCGTCCATCTCTGTCTAAAATGATTGAGATTGGCACTCCATGACGTGCCACAATTTCCTTTAAGTATATCTCTGCAAGCTTTCCAGTGCTATCCTTCTCTCGGATCGGTAGGAAATGCGCAGATTTCGTTAATCGATCAACTATTACCCATATCATATCGTGCCCTCTCGGGGTCCTGGGTAGTTTTGTTATGAAGTCCATCGAGATTTGCTCCCACTTCCACATGGGTATCTCTGGTTGTTGTAATAGGCCGGACGGTTTCTGATATTCTGCCTTAACCTTGGCACAGGTTAGGCATTTTCCAACGTAAACAACAACGTCGCTTTTGAGTCTCGGCCACCGATAGTACTCTTTCAAATCTTGATACATTTTATCTGATCCTGGATGGATCGAGTATCTTGATTTGTGCGCTTCGTCAAGAATGACTTCTCGTATGCCACCATAGAGTGGAACCCAAATACGCTTCTTGAAGTATAAGGCTCCCTCTTCGTTTGGCACCATGTATTTCAGCATACCTCGGAGGTATTCAGCTTTATGGTTTTCTCCCTTAAGAGCTTCTTGTTGTACATCACGAATGCATGCAGTGAGGTTTGTTCGGATAGTCATTTCCAATGCTTGAACCCTTAGGGTCTTAACCCTTTCTTTTCGACTTAGCGCGTCCGCTACAACGTTTGCCTTTCCAGGATGGTACTTAATCTCACAGTCATAATCGTTCAGCAGCTCGACCCAACGTCGCTGTCGCATATTTAATTCCTTTTGATCAAATATGTGTTGTAGGCTTTTGTGATCTGTGAAGATTGTACATCGGGTACCATATAGATAGTGTCGCCAGATCTTCAAGGCGAATACCACTGCGCCTAGTAGTTCCAGGTCGTGAGTGGTATAGTTTCTTTCATGAACCTTCAATTGTCTTGAAGCGTAAGCGATGACTTTCTGGTGTTGCATAAGCACGCAACCCAAACCTTGTCGTGAAGCGTCGCAGTATACCACGAAGTCTTCAGTGCCTTCGGGCAACGATAGTATTGGTGCATCGCATAGCTTGTTTTTAAGTAACTGGAAGGCTTCTTCCTGTTTGTAACCCCAGTCGTATTTCTTATCTTTCTGCGTAAGGGTCGTTAGCGGTTGAGCTATCTTTGAGAAATTCTCGATGAATCGCCGATAATAGCCCGCTAAGCCCAAAAATTGCCGAACTTCAGTTGGGGTCTTGGGAGCTTCCCAATTCTTTATTGCTTCTATCTTGGACGGGTCTACATGAATGCCCTTCTCATTCACAACGTGACCAAGAAATTGTACTTCGCGAATCCAGAATTCGCATTTCGAGAACTTTGCATAAAGTTTCTCTTTCTTCAGTAGTTCCAGAATAGTTCTGAGGTGTTGCTCGTGTTCTTCTTTCATTTGCGAGTAAATCAGGATATCATCGATAAATACAATCACGAATTTATCGAGATATGGTTTGCATACACGGTTCATCAGATCCATAAAGACTGCTGGTGTCACACCCCCAAAATCCACCATGCGGAGTATCACCGCTTGGAGGCGTGACATGACCAGGATCGAGCCACTAATCATATTGAACAACATAATTAAGTAAATAAAACCAAACACAATATGATTGGTGACCAAAAGGAAGTAAACCGATTCTAGGTTAACAGCGGAAGCATAAAACATAAGTTCAAAACATAAGTCCATAGTTCATAAGTTTAAAGTCCAAAACGTAGGTTAAATAAGTTCATAAAGTTTATTCATTAAGTACGGGAAATATCAGTTCGCATCCCACAACGACCACCTCCATATGCAAGCTCCATAGCATCTAATGACCTGCAAAGCATGTAATAATGAGTCAACAACAAAGTTGAGTGAGTTCACGGTTGGTTGTCCATTTTAGAGTTGTTTCCAAAAACATAGTTTAATCTCATTCGGCTATCCAGCCGTGGGGGTTACCCCATAGTTCGAAAACGTTTATTAGTTAACCATCCCATGTCCACCTTCCCTGGCTATCCATCCCGGCACTTTGGCCGTGGGGAGCTACCCCAGTATTTTAAACTACCAGACTCGTTTATCATATCGACTACTAACAAAAATCAATTGTGCCCTAGCGTCGGTGTTCTATCACCACCGACGTGCCATAGTCCATTAGTACACACCCGTCCAACCGGCACGGTGTGAGGTTTGTTAAACCTAATAACGCTATTAACTAATGACCCGCTCGCCATAGCCTCGGCGATTAAGTCGATACAAAAAGGGAGGGACTTCGCTGATAGAGTTCTAGTCCAGTAAGTCTAACACGTCCCAACAGGACGAGGAATTTACATTCCTGAACACGTCTCAAAGGACGAGGAATCCCTATTCCTGTACCCATCCCCATTCCCACCGGGAATTTACCATGCTTTGTAGAAAAGTGTGAACTCACCTCGGTTTGCTCGGTTAGATTCTCAAATATAGCTAACAATCAAGGTCGGTCAATCACGTCCTAGTATGATTTACCAGTTAGTCATTTAGTGGCTTACAAATAGAGCACAAAGTTCCTACACGTATCTATCACATAGCAAGCATTACTTTAACTGTTTATGCCCGTATATATACTTCCCATCCATTCCCTACTCATAAGCAAACATACGATAGTGCACGTAACACATATAACATGTTAGATCATTCACAGATAGCATACTCGACATTTAGACACGCGAGTCACAACTTATGTCATTTCAGCATTTATATTCAAAACCAGCTGTTTTCGGACATTTTAATAAAATAGTTAAATTATTCCAAAAATTCCCAATTTTTTACAGGATGTCTTAAACATTCCAAATTTTATTGTGTAAAAATATCGGGGTCCAGTTCATTACCAATATTTTATAAAAATTCATATTCCGGACTGAACTCAGATTTATATATTTCTGACCACAGTCCACGGAACAATTTATTAAAAATTCATCGAGCGTCCGATTTACGAAATTCTAGTGGGGTAATTACAAATACATCGGTGGTCATCTACAGTACAAGTTTCAGGATCCAACTCTACACAGAACCCGAGTTATGACAGAAAACAAAACATATATTTTCAGCAGAAAAATGCAGCTCTTGTTGCTGTTACGAAATGACGCTTTAAAAATAGTAAACGAAGTCCAAAAATTACGATTCCGGTGCCATTAGAACCGTATTTCATAATAACACGTTTTAGACTCAAAATATCAGTTTTTCGTAGCGTTTATGACCTGTTTACAGCCAACTGAAGTTGGCTGTAAAACCGGGACAGATTCTGCTTTCACTCTTTAACTTCCTAGTTCGTGTTCGATTGATTTCCGTTAGCAAGTTTATTAATCACAACAACATTAAACATCAATACTAATCAGCAAAACATCAGAAAATCAACCAAGAATCATAACAAAACTAGTTTCAAAAGTTTTACACTAACATTCATTCATTAACCACCATGTTTATTATTTTTAGTGGACTTTTAGTTTTGAACTCTAGTGTTCATGATTTTTATCCGACAAAATTCTTATTAACCACTTTAGACAAACTTAAGAAGGTGATTAGAATCACTTACTACTGTGGCTAGGGAAGAAACTAGACGAAGAACGGCTGGTTAAAAGCGGCGTAGAGAGGTCCTTGGCAATCCGCAAGCACCGGGCTTACTCGTAAGAGATCCTTCACTCTTGAGTGTATATAAATGGCAATAATGAAATTGGGAAAATGATGGTGGGTGTGAGGTAGCTCTCGGCCGAGAGCGATGAGAGGAGAAAGATGAGATTTTTTTTTTGTAAAGTGTTGATGTATTTGAATGAAAGTCTAACCTGTTGGTCTAATTTATAATTCATGCACTCTCATTATCCACAAGGTAATATGTAGTGGTGATATTAGACAAGTTTAAATATAATAATCAAACATTGTGTGGTGATGTCCCCTTGGAGAAACCGTTCGGTTGGGGGGGGGGGTATTTAGTTGGGATTTTAACTAATCAGTTAAGCATTTAGTTAGATAAGTTAGGAAATAAATAAGTGTATTATGTGTGTTGTAATATATAACGGGTGTTAGGGTATTCGGGGACCCTAACTGGCTCAGAAAAAGAAAAATAGTGTCAATGACAATATTTTAGTGCTCCGGGTTAAGTCCGGTTGTTCGGTTGGATACTGTTCCGTTAAAGTGCTTAAATAAATTTGTAAGGCGTCCTATTTATATATTTTGTAACGTTTTTACTTTCTAACACTTAGGAAAATATAACGGACTATTTAGTGACCTTTCTGTACACTATTAGTATATTAACAAATACGTGTAAGCATAACACAGATATCAGAAAGCAGTTAAGTAATTCCACACAGTCGTCAAGCACATTAATTATTATTAATAAACGGTACGGTTACATGTAAATTTGAGGGTTGTCACATTCTCCCCCTATTAAGAGAATTTCGTCCCGAAATTTAGCGCGTGGTTACTGAGGAAGCTAGTTAAGTTGCGTTGTTTTCCTGATTTTCCTGGGGTGTCACATCATCCCCCCGTTGATTTGGAATTTCGTCCCGAAATTCTGCAGTAGCTTCAGCCTCAGTAGTGGTTGCGTTTTTCTTAAACAGCTGGGGATACTTGAGTTTCATTTGGTCTTCTCGTTCCCAGGTATACTCTGGGCCACGACGAGCATTCCAACGAACTCGGACCAGAGGTATCCTGGTATGCTTGAGGATCTTAACATCTTGATCCGTAATCTCTACTGGTTCCTCGACGAATCGCAGCTGGTCGTCGATTGTGAGTTCCTTGAGAGGAACTATGAGGGTCTCATCTGACAGACACTTCTTCAGATTTGACACGTGGAAAACATTGTGAACTCCGCTGAGTTCTTCAGGTAAATTCAATCTGTAGGCTACTTTGCCAATTTTCTCGGTGACTTCGAATGGTCTGACATAACGCGGATTGAGTTTGCCTCGTTTGCCAAAGCGGACTACACCTTTCCAAGGTGAGACCTTGAGTAGCACTCGATCCCCAACCTGGAGCTCGAGTGGTTTTCTTCCCTTATCAGCATAGCTTTTCTGACGGTCACGAGCTGCCGCCATTCGCTGTCGTATCTGAGCAATTCTCTCGGTGGTATCTACCACAAGTTCTGGGCCAGTGATTTGGCTGTCACCAACTTCTGCCCAACAGAGAGGTGATCGGCATTTGCGTCCGTACAATGCCTCGAACGGAGCAGCTTGGATGCTGGTGTGGTAGCTGTTGTTATATGAGAACTCCACTAGCAGGAGGTGTTTTCCCAGCCATTGCCGAAGTCGATTACGCATGCCCTAAGCATGTCTTCAAGGATTTGGATGGTGCGTTCAGATTGCCCATCCGTCTGTGGGTGATAAGCGGTGCTCATATCTAAACGTGAGCCAAAGGAGTTATGCATAGCTTGCCACAGTTCAGACGTAAAACGCGCGTCACGATCAGAAATGATGGAGGTTGGAACTCCATGCCTTGATACCACTTCCCTTAGGTAAATGTCTGCAAGAGTAGAAAAATTATCCGTTTCTTTGATAGCCAGAAAATGTGCAGACTTGGTCAGTCGATCTACGATCACCCAAATGGTATCGTTTCCACGTTGAGATCTGGGCAGGCCGGTAACGAAATCCATGGAAATTTGCTCCCATTTCCATTTCGGGATCTCCGGTTGTTGAAGTAGGCCTGATGGTTTCTGATATTCAGACTTGACTCTCGCACAACTCAAGCACTTGCTGACGTAGGTTGCTATTTGGGCTTTCATGCCAGGCCACCAATACATAGTCTTTAGGTCGTGGTACATTTTATCCGAACCAGGATGTACCGAATAACGAGACTTGTGCGATTCGTCCATCACAAGCTCGCGTAAGTTTCCATAAAGTGGAACCCAGATGCGCCCTGTTACATAGTAAGCGCCGTCTTCCTTTTGTTCTAGCCGCTGCCTCGATCCTCGTAGGGATTCAGCCCTGATGTTCTCTGCTTTCATTGCTTCGACCTGAGCATCACGAATCTGAGAGGGGAGGTTGGATTGGATGGTAAGCTGTAATGCACGTACACGCTTAGGTATAGCATTTTTTCGACTGAGGGCGTCGGCCACAACATTGGCTTTGCCCGGATGATACTTGATAGCGCATTCGTAATCATTCAAGAGTTTGACCCATCGGCGTTGTCGCATGTTTAACTTCTTTTGCTTGAAGATATGCTCGAGACTCCCGTGATCGGTGTAAATGGTGCACTTGGTACCGTACAGGTAATGTCTCCATATCTTAAGCGCGAAAACAACTGCTCCCAGCTCCAGATCGTGAGTAGTGTAATTTCTTTCGTGAACCTTGAGTTGGCGTGATGCGTAGGCAATGACCTTGTCACGTTGCATCAACACGCAACCAAGTCGTTGGATGGAAGCATCGCAGTAAACCACAAAATCGTCTGTGCCCTCAGGCAATGAGAGGATAGGCGCCCTACAAAGTCTATCCTTCAAGTGCTGAAATGCGGACTCCTGTGCATCACCCCAATGATAGATGACACCCTTCTGAGTCAGTGAAGTGAGGGGTTATGCAATCTTGGAGAAATCTTTTATAAACCTTCTGTAATATCCTGCCAAACCCAAGAATTGGCGGATCTCTGTTGGTGTGCTCGGTGCAGGCCAATTCTTGATCGATTCAACCTTAGATGGATCCACATGAATTCCACCCTTGTTTACCACATGGCCTAGAAAGTGGACTTCGCGAAGCCAGAAGTCACATTTTGAAAACTTGGCATACAACGGCTCTTTTCGAAGAAGTTCCAGCATAAGTCGTAGATGCTGCTCGTGTTCCTCCTGACTCTTAGAATAGATCAGGATATCGTCGATGAACACAATAATGAACTTATCCAGGTAAGGCTTGCACACTCGGTTCATGAGATCCATGAAGACCGCTGGTGCATTCGTCAGCCCGAATGGCATAACCAGAAACTCGTAATGGCCGTAACGAGTTCTGAATGCTGTTTTGGAGACGTCCTCATCTCGGACCCTCAGTTGATGGTATCCCGATCTCAAATAAATCTTGGAGTAATAGCTCGACCCTTGCAACTGGTCGAACAAGTCGTCAATACGTGGAAGAGGATAACGATTCTTCACAGTCACCTTGTTAAGTTCGCGATAGTCAATACACATTCTGAAAGTACCATCTTTCTTCTTTACGAACAAGATTGGAGCTCCCCAGGGCGAAGAGCTAGGACGTATGAAACCTTTTTCCAAAAGTTCTTGTAATTGCTTGGACAGTTCTTCCAATTCTGATGGAGCTAGACGATATGGCGCTCGAGCTACTGGCGCTGCTCCAGGAGCTAGCTCGATTTGAAACTCAACTTGGCGATGAGGCAGAAGACCAGGTAATTCCTCAGGAAATACCTCAGGAAAATCGCGCACAATAGGAATGTCTTCAATTCTCTTCTCTTCCGTTGATGTGTCAGTAACGAGTGCTAAAATGGCAGTGTGGCCCTTTCGTAGACATTTCTGGGCCTTAAGGAAAGAGATGATGCCTTCGATAGCACCACTCTTGTCGCCACGAATCATGAGAGGTTCTTCACCAGAACGAGGAATGCGGATGATTTTCTCCTTGCAAACAATCTCCGCTTGATGATGGGATAGCCAATCCATACCAATAACAACGTCGAAACTACCAAGTGTGATAGGAATAAGATCGATAGAGAAAGTCTGACCAGCTAAGATGAGGTTACAACCTTTAACTATGTGTGTGGCTTCAAGACTTTTACCGTTAGCTAGTTCTACCGCGTGTTTGGTGTTCAAAAGTGTTGGAGTGCGCTTAAGCATTTGGCTAACTTTTAAGGACACATAACTAGTATCGGCACCCGAATCGAACAAAACAGTAACAAAGAAGTCGTCCAGAAGAAACTTACCCATCACAACGTTGGGATCGTTCCTTGCTTCTCCCTGACCAATCACAAACACACGACCTTGGGCGCCATTTCCATTATTGTTACCTCCATTGTTGTCACACCCCGACCGCGTAAAACAACAAATCGCGGCGGAAACATCGGGGCGTGTTGCAACAGAATTAATGTTTCATAACCATGGATATCAAAAGTGTTTCGTTTTATTAAACATTGAGTAATTACATTGTCTGGAAATCTAAATACACTATTTAAACATAGTCTATCATTGTTATTGAGTCACTAAGGCCTTGTCCAGTCCTATGTGAGCATGCATCTTATCAATCGATATCATCCAACAATACCTGAAACATATGTGAAAACGAGGTCAGCAAAGAAATGCTGGCGAGTACATAGGTTTTGTGAAAATAAGATTCATGACTTCTGTTTAAGAAAATGTTTAGTCATGAACCTTGTAATTTGCTTTGTCTTTGTAAATCATTTGAAAAATAATAAATTCGGATGATAAGTATAAATAAGAGAATAACGCATGATTAAATGAATAACCATGTAAATGAGTTTGCATAAGATAAGTTGTTTATAAATCAATGTCTTGTGAAAAGTATGTTATTTGTATAAAATGTTCTATGTCTCAAACTGAAATGATTCAAATAACGCTATGATATGTAATACCATACAAACACTTATATATAGGAAGTACCAGCGGCGTATCCACCATGTTTGTATCATATTACACACGCATCGTTACTTAATCACTTAACCAAACCAAACCAAACAATGTAAAATGTCTATGTTTAAATCAATTGTCAAATGTATTGAATAATATGTCAAAGTATTCATGACAAGATGTAAATCATGTCAAAATGTCTATGTCAAATATCCATGTCAAATGTCTATGTCAAATATCCATGTCAAATGTCTATGTCAAATATCCATGTCAAATGTCTATGTCAAATATCCATGTATGGCAAGTGAAATGTCTCAACTAAACCATATGCACAAAAACAAAGTATTGAAGTAAAACTTGGTTTAAATCAAAGTTATGTTTTGTGGGAAATACATGATCAAATGTCAATCATGTACAAATGTTTACCCAATCGTTAAACCATCTTGTTTTAATCGTTCAAATCGTTCTTGTTTTAACAAACCCTTACCAAAGGGTAAGTTAATATTTTAATTGTGAAACTACTTTATGGTCGATTCTCTAATAGCATTCAAACCTTCTTGACGCGTTCCTCGTTCCAACTCGCTCTCGTTCTCGTTCTTAACAAACCCTTACCAAAGGATAAGTTAATAATTACAGATTCAGTCGCTACCCACAACCCCCACACATAACAATGGGTGCAGTAAATAACGGGATTTGTCAGATCCTATGGTACCATAACCTAATACTGGTCGGCTTGATCATTGCTAATGAATGTCATCGGTCATGTAAACTACAACCAACAAGTTTGTTCACTTTTTGAAATTGTTATTAGTTTTTGAAATCATTGTATTCGTTCTTGAAATCATTGTTAGCGTTCTTGAAATAATTGTTATTGTTCTTGAAACTACATTGTAATTGTTCTCGAAACCATTGATAAAACATTTAGCACATATGAGTCACCCCAAAACAGTTGAAAACAGTAAAAGAGGGGAATAATGTACTCGCCTGAGAATGCTTGGAGGTCTTGAACAACAACCAAACAAAGCTTGAGGGAGCACGGAATCAGTCGGCAAATCTAAACTATATAAATAAACCGGACTTAAATCGGGAGATCGGATAGGATGAGGCTTGGTAAACCAAATGAGTGTTGGAACTCATATGATATGGTTTAACAAGGCCTACATACTACAATGAAACCAAACCTAAGTGCTTTCGACCCATCGCGACCCATTAAGGTAACATATGCTACTTTAACGCGTCGTGCGCGTGAAACGCGTTCGGACCGCCTAACTAGCCCTATGACAAGTGTTATATGCCTAAACATGTTACATAATCAGTTATGTGACAAAGGTTTAGGTTACATATGCTTAATTACCAATTATACATGAAAAGGGTGTTCTGGTAATTTACCTAAGGCATATAAACTACCTATCATACAACTACTTAAACGATGTGACCATAGGGTATAACCTCGGAAGGTTATTCCCTACCTACTATGGTCACCTAATGTATTTGGTCGGATCCTAATGATCGACCAAATGGGTCGAGTTCGAAGGTATAGGCGATTTATTAGATCGCCTACCCTACGACTCTAGACAACGTGGTAATCAGTGGGCATAGTCCCAAGGGACTATGACCAACGTGATTACACTCACGTTGCGAAGTTCAAACGAACTTCGCATTGACCATAACTGGTCAATGTAGAAAGTCAAACAAAGTTTGACTTTCAGACTCGAAAGACTCGAAAAGCAATAAAATAAGGAAAAGAACGAAAGAATACTTACGAAGGGTCCCCGAATGCTAAACTCGATTCAAAAATCTCAGGTATGAAACAAATGTTTCAACTTAGAGTTTCTCAAATCAAGTTTCTAGTGATTTTTAGCAATGGGGGTGGTTGGGTATTTATAGGAATACCCGAACCGTTAAGATCGTTTGTTGAATATCGTGCCTTAATCCAAGCCGTACATGTGTCGGAATGTTATGGTGACTAAATTGGCCACTCACCATAGGGTATCAACATGTGGCAAGGGATTAAGGAGTGGAGAACAGCTGTTTACAGCTGTTAATACGTCGAATCTGGTCCCGAAAGCGAAAAACTGAGTTTCTGCATGTTTTCTGCCCAGAATAGGCAGTCGCGTAGCGCGACTGGTAAGGCTACATGCAGTGGCGCTACGCCACTGCCCCCTTGTTTCAGCAAACTTTCAAAATTGGCAGAAATGGTCCCTGCAGCCCTTTTAAGCGATTTTCGATGCGTTTGAACCTCGTTAACCTCATTTCAAGGCTCTAAAATGAAGTTAAAGTATAGGGAACTCAAAACATGCTCAAAAATATGCCGGAGGTTGGTTCGTTTGGCCGTACGAACGCGATGTTCGCTTAATTACGACGGAATGCGCATAAGCGCGAAAAACGATCCAAATGACGTGACGAATGGATTTTTCTTATGGCGAACACTAAAATATAATATAGTCATGCTTACATAAATTTTTGGATGTCCGGATGTATTCAGAACGTAAGTTATGCGCGAAAATGCAAACTTGTGCACTTTTTGACACTTTTAGTCCCTGAATGACCCAAAAGTTTATTTTAGCACACCGAACCCCTCAAAGCCTATTTCTAAGCTATGTAAAGGATATTTATGGTATGTTTAACTTATGGTCATGTTCCGGAATGTCTGTTACAGTTCAAATTGGCATACTTTCGCAGTTTGTCAAGTTTAGTCCCTGTAAGCGAATTAACTTGTTTTTGCCATACCAAAGCCTTCAAAACTTATTTCTAAGTTATGTAAAGGTTATTTAAGGTATGTTAAGCCTATGTCACTATTCCGGAGTGTTTGTTGCATTAAACTGGTTATATTTACGCATCGGTGCGCGTATAACCTTCCAGAAAGCGATTTAGAGTTTGAAATTGAACAAGAATTGATATGTGCAAATGATACACATATTTTTACAAATCCCAAGTATGAAATATAATATTTCATTGGTTTGGTATTTGTTTGATGGCCGTGGAGGCACAGGTGTTACAGTCTCCCCTACTTTAGGAAATTTCGTCCCGAAATTTATTTAGAGGATACTTGTGAGAGCTTGAAAATATGAAGTTGAAAAGATCAAACAACATTGGTTAGGGTTCTGAACTTCTAGTAACCTTTAATAACATCATGATTGCAATGTAAGAGGGATACTTATATACAAGTATATGAAGCGTCATTGGTGCGTCCACCGTACCTCCATTACATCGTTCTCATTTCGTTATTGTTGTCACTATCGGCTCATACACATAATAAATTTTTACTGGGTTTCTGTGCACTAAATTTCATAATTATGTACGCGTCCATAATCAGACAATTACTTGCATAGTTCACTCAGTCCATTTTATAATGTGCAGGGGAAAACCAAATGAACAATCCTGTGACGAGTGTGACTAGACCGCCATAGAGTCCTTTTTATTAAATCAATAAATGATCTAAATAGACTATCAAGGAGTCTGTCCAGCTACATCACTAGATGTCGTTCTCTAACCAAATTGTGAATCAATCTTTTTGACTAGACTACTAAGAGGGTCTCTTATCGAATCATGGAATGGTACTATATAACCCAAGGGTCTTAACTACCAGGTAGAAGCCCATAAGGATTTAAGGTAGTACCTTTTGAATATCCTACTATGAATCTCTCATATGAAGATATGAAAGATTCTATGAGGATTTGGAAAATCGTAACACACAAAAACATAGAGGAGAACACATAAACACATATCATATAACCACAAAAATTGTTCGTTAATTTGTCTTGTAAATTGCGTACATGCATTTAAAGCACACTAGGAATCCATTCCGTGGATTTCATTTGGTACTTTAAACGTTACCAAGAATCCAACTATAAAGATAGAAAGATTCAAAAAGAAAATTCGATTTCGATTCTAGGAACCGAAGTGTTCGAATTAGGGTACAAAAGGAATCCAATTAAGGACTCTGATTTGAATGATAATCATCCACAAGGATCTAATTGTAAAGATAAAAAGATCCCATATGAATTTTAGAAGTTGAAGATGTTTTGAAACCTTGCACTGGATGTGCTTAGGTCAAAACATGATATAAAATGCTTATGAAGTTGAGATGCTTGATATGTCAAGGCGACATATGAAGCAGAATTTTGAAGGTTAAGTCAATGTATGAGGAAAATATTTTTGAAAACTATGCATGGGGTTCTTTTAAGAAAAATGTGTTTAACGTTTTTGAAACCTTATATATAATACTTTTTGAAATCATAAAGTAGGTGTATTAGGTAGATATATTTACAAAAATGTTTTTAAAATCATGCGAGATGAATTTTGAAATTATGTATAAGGTTTTTGAAAGATATGAATGATGCTTTTCGAAATCATGCACTTGATCAGAAAATGTATTGTGTTAATATTGTCTTCAGACTATATGAAATATTCTGACATTAGAAAGGTTGGTTTTGATAACATGGCCAATGTTTTTGAAATAACATAGACAATGCATCTAGAAAAATTGTTTTCAAACTATATGAAATATTTTGAGATCATGAAGATTGTTCTGAAATACTGGTACTGTGTATGTTGAAAAATCAAAACGTAATGGGTATGAGATTTGAAAATATCCTTAGTTATCTAACCAAGGATTCAAAGGCACGGATGTGCGAAGAGCACGATTACTCATAATGTCACTTAATTTTCTGTACTTTGTTTCTTAGAGTGAAACGAGTACTTAAAATTTTCGAGGGAATCATGAGCAATCATTTGAAAGAGAGGAATCACAAGAGTAGTTTGTAAGGTACATAGTTCCTTGATGTAGGTATCATAGGAAAAGCCATATACACCTAGCAGGGGGTTGAGCTGGTTGGTTGGGGACTGCTTTACCATTGTGAGCGACCATGGCGAAGTTCTGAGAAGCCTTTCGCTTCTTTGACTTCTTAGGGAATCGTTCATCCATGGTCTTTGATTCCTCGATTGGTTTCTTGTCTGGTGGTGCTATCACCTGACTAGGTCCTGCCTGTCTTGGTGACTCTTGAGTGGCTTCATCCTGGAGACGGTACATGGCAGTAGCTAATTCAACAGTCTTCAGGACTACTTCGCCTATTCGCTGAGTGAATTTGGCAGTCTGCTTGGATATCTGGGCGTCATCGTGATGAAGAGACATTCTTGAAGAAAAAGAAAGGTATAGGGAGAAACAGGTGAAAGATTATTGGACAATCAAAACAGAATGATAACGCATGAAGATTGCGATCATTTGTTTGTTACCTAAGGCAAACAAATGAGACGGTGACTGATCAAAGTAAATGGGTCAAAAATAATGTATCGCGAAGACATGCTCGCCTATAAGTGAACACTCATCCCAAGAATTCCCAGGTAAGCACAACTGGTCTCGCGTCTGATGAGATGTATACGAAGTGCTTGCCTAGCCAGAAAACCCAGAATACAGGCATTCACCCTTCCAGTTTGCACGTGTTCACATTATTTAAAACCCAAAACCTTGACGAAGTTTTGAAAACTCAAAGGGGTTCAAACCATATAATAGAGAGTTCAAAACCTTACAATAGAGGGTTCAAAACCTAGTAATCAATCATCCTAGAACAGATGATTAGTTTCAAAGCGGTTTTGAAATTTATGTTCTTGTTGTGGTCGTCGCCTAAGGATAGGTGACGGTATTGTTTTATGACTAAACGCAAGTAAACTCGCGTTAGGGTCCTAAGAAGGTTATAGACTAGGTCAAAGCATTACTAATAACCTAATTCCCTATAACCATTGGCTCTGATACCATCTTTCTGTCACACCCCGACCGCGTAAAACAACAAATCGCGGCGGAAACATCGGGGCGTGTTGCAACAGAATTAATGTTTCATAACCATGGATATCAAAAGTGTTTCGTTTTATTAAACATTGAGTAATTACATTGTCTGGAAATCTAAATACACTATTTAAACATAGTCTATCATTGTTATTGAGTCACTAAGGCCTTGTCCAGTCCTATGTGAGCATGCATCTTATCAATCGATATCATCCAACAATACCTGAAACATATGTGAAAACGAGGTCAGCAAAGAAATGCTGGCGAGTACATAGGTTTTGTGAAAATAAGATTCATGACTTCTGTTTAAGAAAATGTTTAGTCATGAACCTTGTAATTTGCTTTGTCTTTGTAAATCATTTGAAAAATAATAAATTCGGATGATAAGTATAAATAAGAGAATAACGCATGATTAAATGAATAACCATGTAAATGAGTTTGCATAAGATAAGTTGTTTATAAATCAATGTCTTGTGAAAAGTATGTTATTTGTATAAAATGTTCTATGTCTCAAACTGAAATGATTCAAATAACGCTATGATATGTAATACCATACAAACACTTATATATAGGAAGTACCAGCGGCGTATCCACCATGTTTGTATCATATTACACACGCATCGTTACTTAATCACTTAACCAAACCAAACCAAACAATGTAAAATGTCTATGTTTAAATCAATTGTCAAATGTATTGAATAATATGTCAAAGTATTCATGTCAAGATGTAAATCATGTCAAAATGTCTATGTCAAATATCCATGTCAAATGTCTATGTCAAATATCCATGTCAAATGTCTATGTCAAATATCCATGTCAAATGTCTATGTCAAATATCCATGTATGGCAAGTGAAATGTCTCAACTAAACCATATGCACAAAAACAAAGTATTGAAGTAAAACTTGGTTTAAATCAAAGTTATGTTTTGTGGGAAATACATGATCAAATGTCAATCATGTACAAATGTTTACCCAATCGTTAAACCATCTTGTTTTAATCGTTCAAATCGTTCTTGTTTTAACAAACCCTTACCAAAGGGTAAGTTAATATTTTAATTGTGAAACTACTTTATGGTCGATTCTCTAATAGCATTCAAACCTTCTTGACGCGTTCCTCGTTCCAACTCGCTCTCGTTCTCGTTCTTAACAAACCCTTACCAAAGGATAAGTTAATAATTACAGATTCAGTCGCTACCCACAACCCCCACACATAACAATGGGTGCAGTAAATAACGGGATTTGTCAGATCCTATGGTACCATAACCTAATACTGGTCGGCTTGATCATTGCTAATGAATGTCATCGGTCATGTAAACTACAACCAACAAGTTTGTTCACTTTTTGAAATTGTTATTAGTTTTTGAAATCATTGTATTCGTTCTTGAAATCATTGTTAGCGTTCTTGAAATAATTGTTATTGTTCTTGAAACTACATTGTAATTGTTCTCGAAACCATTGATAAAACATTTAGCACATATGAGTCACCCCAAAACAGTTGAAAACAGTAAAAGAGGGGAATAATGTACTCGCCTGAGAATGCTTGGAGGTCTTGAACAACAACCAAACAAAGCTTGAGGGAGCACGGAATCAGTCGGCAAATCTAAACTATATAAATAAACCGGACTTAAATCGGGAGATCGGATAGGATGAGGCTTGGTAAACCAAATGAGTGTTGGAACTCATATGATATGGTTTAACAAGGCCTACATACTACAATGAAACCAAACCTAAGTGCTTTCGACCCATCGCGACCCATTAAGGTAACATATGCTACTTTAACGCGTCGTGCGCGTGAAACGCGTTCGGACCGCCTAACTAGCCCTATGACAAGTGTTATATGCCTAAACATGTTACATAATCAGTTATGTGACAAAGGTTTAGGTTACATATGCTTAATTACCAATTATACATGAAAAGGGTGTTCTGGTAATTTACCTAAGGCATATAAACTACCTATCATACAACTACTTAAACGATGTGACCATAGGGTATAACCTCGGAAGGTTATTCCCTACCTACTATGGTCACCTAATGTATTTGGTCGGATCCTAATGATCGACCAAATGGGTCGAGTTCGAAGGTATAGGCGATTTATTAGATCGCCTACCCTACGACTCTAGACAACGTGGTAATCAGTGGGCATAGTCCCAAGGGACTATGACCAACGTGATTACACTCACGTTGCGAAGTTCAAACGAACTTCGCATTGACCATAACTGGTCAATGTAGAAAGTCAAACAAAGTTTGACTTTCAGACTCGAAAGACTCGAAAAGCAATAAAATAAGGAAAAGAACGAAAGAATACTTACGAAGGGTCCCCGAATGCTAAACTCGATTCAAAAATCTCAGGTATGAAACAAATGTTTCAACTTAGAGTTTCTCAAATCAAGTTTCTAGTGATTTTTAGCAATGGGGGTGGTTGGGTATTTATAGGAATACCCGAACCGTTAAGATCGTTTGTTGAATATCGTGCCTTAATCCAAGCCGTACATGTGTCGGAATGTTATGGTGACTAAATTGGCCACTCACCATAGGGTATCAACATGTGGCAAGGGATTAAGGAGTGGAGAACAGCTGTTTACAGCTGTTAATACGTCGAATCTGGTCCCGAAAGCGAAAAACTGAGTTTCTGCATGTTTTCTGCCCAGAATAGGCAGTCGCGTAGCGCGACTGGTAAGGCTACATGCAGTGGCGCTACGCCACTGCCCCCTTGTTTCAGCAAACTTTCAAAATTGGCAGAAATGGTCCCTGCAACCCTTTTAAGCGATTTTCGATGCGTTTGAACCTCGTTAACCTCATTTCAAGGCTCTAAAATGAAGTTAAAGTATAGGGAACTCAAAACATGCTCAAAAATATGCCGGAGGTTGGTTCGTTTGGCCGTACGAACGCGATGTTCGCTTAATTACGACGGAATGCGCATAAGCGCGAAAAACGATCCAAATGACGTGACGAATGGATTTTTCTTATGGCGAACACTAAAATATAATATAGTCATGCTTACATAAATTTTTGGATGTCCGGATGTATTCAGAACGTAAGTTATGCGCGAAAATGCAAACTTGTGCACTTTTTGACACTTTTAGTCCCTGAATGACCCAAAAGTTTATTTTAGCACACCGAACCCCTCAAAGCCTATTTCTAAGCTATGTAAAGGATATGTATGGTATGTTTAACTTATGGTCATGTTCCGGAATGTCTGTTACAGTTCAAATTGGCATACTTTCGCAGTTTGTCAAGTTTAGTCCCTGTAAGCGAATTAACTTGTTTTTGCCATACCAAAGCCTTCAAAACTTATTTCTAAGTTATGTAAAGGTTATTTAAGGTATGTTAATCCTATGTCACTATTACGGAGTGTTTGTTGCATTAAACTGGTTATATTTACGCATCGGTGCGCGTATAACCTTCCAGAAAGCGATTTAGAGTTTGAAATTGAACAAGAATTGATATGTGCAAATGATACACATATTTTTACAAATCCCAAGTATGAAATATAATATTTCATTGGTTTGGTATTTGTTTGATGGCCGTGGAGGCACAGGTGTTACAATTGTTGCCTCCGTTGTTGTTTCCATTGTGGTTCCCGTTTCTTTGGTTATTGTTCTGGTTTTGGTTCAGCTGGGGGCAGTTCCTCTTAAAGTGGCCTTCAGCGCCACACTGAAAGCATCCTTTATTTCCCTGCTGATGCTGCTGCTGGCGTTGATTGGGTGGGGCTTGCTGTTGCTGCCGGTTCTGATTCGCCGGATGCTGACTCCTGCAGTCCCTTGCCATGTGACCAGGCTTGTTGCATCGATGACAGTTGCCTTTACCACATGGCCCACTGTGGTGCAAGTTACAGCGATTACATTTGGGGTGATTTCCCTTGTATCCACCCTGACCTTGATTCCCAGAAGGCTGCTGACTGGGGCTCCTGTACTCATCTGTCTTTCGCTGCTAGGACTGAGCTGAAGTAGAACCTCTGCCTAAATTCCCATCCCATTTTCGCTTGTTGTCGGTAGGTGCATCAGAAGTAGTTGTGGCACTGATACGTTTGGGTAGCCTGTTTTGCTCCACCGCCTGGTCGGTGAGACGATGAGCCAACTTGATAATTTGCTGAATGGTACCCAGGTTGGCTGAAGTTACGTGACTTTGAATCTCTGGTACAAGGCCCTTGAGGTAAAGCTCAATACGTTTGATGGGAGGGTCCACCATAGTAGGGTACAGGATGGCCAGTTCATTCGACCTCTTGGTATATGCCTCAATCTCCGACCCCGTCATCTTCAGATTGAAAAATTCCACCTCCAGTTTGTGGATGTCATCCCGACTACAGTATTCCTCTTTGATCAGTTCCTTGAAACCGTTCCATGGGGTGGCATTAGCAGCAACCAACCCCAGCAGCTGAACCTGAGCGTTCCACCATGTGAGCGCTACCCCTTCAAGTGTTCCGGTAGCATATTTCACCCTACGGTCTTCGGGGCATTCGCACATCTCGAAAACTAACTCAAGCTTTTCAAACCAGTGAAGAAGGCCTACTGCTCCTTCGGTGCCACTGAAAGTGGTAGGTCGGCAGTCCATGAACGTCTTGAACGTGCACACAGGAGGTTGAGCGTGTTGACCTGTTGCGCGAGAATAAAAGATAAGGTTAAGCACGAGGATTGGTTTGCGAAGGTAGGATCTAAACATCCTAAGGTGGGTTGATATGGCAGGTTATACCTCCTGCAGGGTTGGCTGCGAGTGCCTCAGCGACTCGTTCGTTGATCAAAGCCGTCAACTGGGCTTGAGTGAGGTTGATACGTCCTCCGCGTCCGCTCATGATCTTCATAATGAAGCAACGTAAGTGAGAAAGGTGTCGCAAAAGTGCGTAAGTGTGGGACGACAATAGAGAGTAAGCACATGAGGTTCAAATAGCAATTATCACATTATCCAATGCACAGTGAGAACTATCTAACCGACCATATAACATAAATTATACCACTTATGGTGTCGAGTCTTGCACGTGGAGCGAAGCGTCGTTGTGGATCGTTGAGCACTGTACTGGTTATAGTCTGGTTTTATCAAAAACTTTTCCCTTTTAAAAACCAAGTTCACTATAACCAATGGCTCTGATACCAATCTGTCACACCCCCAAAATCCACCATGCGGAGTATCACCGCTTGGAGGCGTGACATGACCAGGATCGAGCCACCAATCATATTGAACAACATAATTAAGTAAATAAAACCAAACACAATACGATTGGTGACCAAAAGGAAGTAAACCGATTCTAGGTTAACAGCAGAAGCATAAAACATAAGTTCAAAACATAAGTCCATAGTTCATAAGTTTAAAGTCCAAAATGTAGGTTAAATAAGTTCATAAAGTTTATTCATTAAGTACGGGACATATCAGTTCGCATCCCACAACGACCACCTCCATATGCAAGCTCCATAGCATCTAATGACCTGCAAAGCATGTAATAACGAGTCAACAACAAAGTTGAGTGAGTTCACGGTTGGTTGTCCATTTTAGAGTTATTTCCGAAAACATAGTTTAATCTCATTCGGCTATCCAGCCGTGGGGGTTACCCCATAGTTCGAAAACGTTTATTAGTTAACCATCCCATGTCCACCTTCCCTGGCTATCCAGCCCGGCACTTTGGCCGTGGGGAGCTACCCCAGTATTTTAAACTACCAGACTCGTTTATCATATCGACTACTAACAAAAATCAATTGTGCCCTAGCGTCAGTGTTCTATCACCACCGACGTGCCATAGTCCATTAGTACACACCCGTCCAACCGGCACGGTGTGAGGTTTGTTAAACCTAATAGCGCTATTAACCCACCCGCTCGCCATAGCCTCGGCGATTAAGTCGATACAAAAAGGGAGGGACTTCGCTGATAGAGTTCTAGTCCAGTAAGTCTAACACGTCCCAACAGGACAAGGAATTTACATTCCTGAACACGTCTCAAAGGACGAGGAATCCCTATTCCTGTACCCATTCCCATTCCCACCGGGAATTTACCATGCTTGGTAGAAAAGTGTGAACTCACCTCGGTTTGCTCGGTTAGATTCTCAAATATAGCTAACAATCAAGGTCGGTCAATCACGTCCTAGTATGATTTACCAGTTAGTCATTTAGTGGCTTACAAATAGAGCACAAAGTTCCTACACGTATCTATCACATAGCAAGCATTACTTTAACTGTTTATGCCCGTATATATACTTCCCATCCATTCCCTACTCATAAGCAAACATACGATAGTGCACGTAACACATATAACATGTTAGATCATTCACAGATAGCATACTCGACATTTAGACACGCGAGTCACAACTTATGTCATTTCAGCATTTATATTCAAAACCGGCTGTTTTCGGACATTTTAATAAAATAGTTAAATTATTCCAAAAATTCCCAAATTTTTACAGGATGTCTTAAACATTCCAAATTTTATTGTGTAAAAATATCAGGGTCCAGTTCATTATCAATATTTTATAAAAATTCATATTCCGGACTGAACTCAGATTTATATATTTCTGACCACAGTCCACGGAACAATTTATTAAAAATTCATCGAGCGTCCGATTTACGAAATTCCAGTGGGGTAATTACAAATACATCGGTGGTCATCTACAATACAAGTTTCAGGATCCAACTATACACAGAACCCGAGTTATGACAGAAAACAAAACATATATTTTCAGCAGAAAAATGCAGCTCTTGTTGCTGTTACGAAATGACGCTTTAAAAATAGTAAACGAAGTCCAAAAATTACGATTCCGGTGCCATTAGAACCGTATTTCATAATAACACGTTTTAGACTCAAAATATCAGTTTTTCGTAGCGTTTATGATCTGTTTATAGCCAACTGAAGTTGGCTGTAAAACCGGGACAGATTCTGCTTTCACTCTTTAACTTCCTAGTTCGTGTTCGATTGATTTCCGTTAGCAAGTTTATTAATCATAACAACATTAAACATCAATACTAATCAGCAAAACATCAGATAATCAACCACGAATCATAACAAAACTAGTTTCAAAAGTTTTACACTAACATTCATTCATTAACCACCATGTTTATTATTTTTAGTGGACTTTTAGTTTTGAACTCTAGTGTTCATGATTTTTATCCGACAAAATTCTTATTAACCACTTTAGACAAGCTTAAGAAGGTGATTAGAATCACTTACTATTGTGGCTAGGGAAGAAACTAGACGAAGAACGGCTGGTTAAAAGCGGCGTAGAGAGGTCCTTGGCAATCCGCAAGCACCGGGCTTACTCGTAAGAGATCCTTCACTCTTGAGTGTATATAAAATGGCAATAATGAAATTGGGAAAATGATGGTGGGTGTGAGGTAGCTCTCGGCCGAGAGTGATGAGAGGAGAAAGATGAGATTTTTTTTGTAAAGTGTTGATGTATTTGAATGAAAGTCTAACCTTTTGGTCTAATTTATAATTCATGCACTCTCATTATCCACAAGGTAATATGTAGTGGTGATATTAGACAAGTCTAAATATAATAATCAAACATTGTGTGGTGATGTCCCCTTGGAGAAACCGTTCGGTTGGGGGGGGCTATTTAGTTGGGATTTTAACTAATCAGTTAAGCATTTAGTTAGATAAGTTAGGAAATAAATAAGTGTATTATGTGTGTTGTAATATATAACGGGTGTTAGGGTATTCGGGGACCCTAACTGGCTCAGAAAAAGAAAAATAGTGTCAATGACAATATTTTTGTGCTCCGGGTTAAGTCCGGTTGTTCGGTTGGATACTGTTCCGTTAAATTGCTTAAATAAATTTGTAAGGCGTCCTATTTATATATTTTGTAACGTTTTTACTTTCTAACACTTAGGAAAATATAACGGACTATTTAGTGACCTTTCTGTACACTATTAGTATATTAACAAATACGTGTAAGCCTAACACAGATATCAGAAAGCAGTTAAGTAATTCCACACAGTCATCAAGCACATTAATTATTATTAATAAACTGTACGGTTACATGTAAATTTGAGGGTTGTTACATTCTCCTCCTGTTAAGAGAATTTCGTCCCGAAATTTAGCGCGTGGTTACTGAGGAAGCTAGTTAAGTTGTGTTGTTTTCCTGATTTTCCTGGGGTGTCACATCATCCCCCCATTGATTTGGAATTCCGTCCCGAAATTCTGCAGTAGCTTCAGCCTCAGTAGTGGTTGCGTTTTTCTTAAACAGCTGGGGATACTTGAGTTTCATTTGGTCTTCTCGTTCCCAGGTATACTCTGGGCCACGACGAGCATTCCAACGAACTCGGACCAGAGGTATCCTGGTATGTTTGAGGATCTTAACATCTTGATCCGTAATCTCTACTGGTTCCTCGACGAATCGCACTTGGTCGTCGATTGTGAGTTCCTTGAGAGGATCTATGAGGGTCTCATCTGACAGACACTTCTTCAGATTTGACACGTGGAAAACATTATGAACTCCACTGAGTTCTTCGGGTAAATTCAATCTGTAGGCGACTTTGCCAATTTTCGGTAAGGCTGACAGCCAGAGTTACAGCCTCTGTGATTGTTTGTGGTTTGGCCGACGTCACCATGCCACGAAACTCTGGGGCCAATCCCCAAATGTAGCGTTCAACGCGCTTGAATTCTGGAGTCACCATGTAGGGAAGCACTCTAGACAGATCATGGAACCTTCGAGTGTAACCATTAATGTCAGCACCTTCCATAGTCAAGTGCCAGAACTCCGTTTCCAGCCTTTGGAGTTCAGCATGAGAGCAGTACTTCTCTCTCATTCTTTCCTTTATTTCATCCCAAGTTAGGCCATAAGCGGCATCATCGCCCAAGGTTTGGACTTGTAAGTTCCACCAAGTCAAAGCCTCATCGGCAAACAACCCAGTAGCGAAAGTGACTTGCTGGTCCGCGGTACACTTGCTCATGCGGATAGTAGCTTCAGTCTTCTCCGTCCAGCGTATGAATGCTACTGCACCTCCTGTGCCGTCATAGTTCATCGGCTTGCAGTCGAGGAACTGCTTGAAAGTGCAGCCTGGAATTAATTCAACCAATTCACATGTGAGCAATCGAAGAAATAATGAAACAAGGACCGTTCATAAATTTCTTCATGCTTAGTGCATTGTCGTAAGGTTACCTTGAGCTGCGTTTCCTCCAGACGAATCTCCATGCCCGTTACGTCTAGCATTGCTTGGTCCTCCACTGTCTTGAGTACGGTTCGCCTCGTACTGGGCGATAGCAGCGGAGATCCTTTCTTCCAGTAGAGCGTTCAGCTCTTCAGCAGTTCTTAGCAGTGGGGGAGGAGGAGGTTGATTGTCATTGCGAGCATTCACAGCTTTCCTGGGTGCCATGTTCTGACATAACATAACAAAACAGGGTTAAACATTTGTTTGATATCGTCATACTAAACAGTAGTAGTAGTATATATATTCACAGGTATATACCACATACGTGACATCAAACAATTTTTACTCTAGCAGAGTACTTAGTAGGCTTGCACTGAGGGATTCTATACGTGACAAGACTTGCTGTGATTTCTGTGCACTGAATTCCATAATTATGTATGCATCCATAATTACGTAACTCCTTGCACAGTCCGCACAGTTCGTTTCATCCTCGTATTTCTTCCTTCAGATGGGCCATCGCTTTCAGTTAAAGTCACGTATTCTTGTGACATTCTACTTCTAGTATATACTAATTATCACACATAATTGCAAGTAATTTCTCAGTTAAAGACAAGTGCTACTTCGGTGCACCCTAAGTTCCGTAGTGTCTTTTCTAGACTCATGTAAATAGTTTCAGGTAGTGGATGTCGCGGGACGTTTTATGCAATGAAAACTCTTTGAAAATTGTTTTCGTGAAAGGATCCTAGAGATTGTAGACTACAATCGAGAAGGAATCCTGGTTCACTACAATCGCAGCTCTGATACCAATCTGTCACACCCCTTTCTGCGGCGGAAGCACGAGGTGTGATCATGAAAGGTTCTCATTGCATACGAAAGGTAAACATACTACATGCTCATGAAAATAACTTCAAATACCATAATTTGAAAACATAAGATAGCGTTTACATCGCGAGTTAGCATAAAACATTGTCTTAAAAAGTTTCAACTTTATTTAAAGACAAACATAAGCGACATCCACGAGCATGGGTAAGACCGCGCGCACATCCATCCTAGTTACCTGAAATACATGTGAGTTTTGGAAAAAAAACGTCAACATAATGTTGGTGTGAATTCATGCAGTTTTTGTATTTAACGCTTGTATACTTTGTATGAAAATCATGGTATGTATTTGTTAAATCACGTATTCAAGTATGAATTAAGTATTTCTATATGTATCAAGTGTTAATGGGTTGCAAAGCCATTAACATGTGACACGACATAGGAAATCACCAAACCATAGGCATTTTTCTGTAGTCGATTCACGACTGAGACACAAAAACACTACTTGGTTCTACTTGTCACCAAGAGTGGGGCTGCCCTGAAACCCATTACATCTAACCTTTTGTTCTGCGGTATAAGTATGTACACGATTAATGGTGCTTATGGTACCCTATTCGTGACACGATTTCTCGCATCAATTCTTGGCACTAGTCTTCACCAAGAGTACTTCTCGTTTTAGTACATATCATACCATTTTGTAAATACTGAAGTATTTGTAACATGTATTTCACCCCCGAATTGTAAACCAAAAACAGTTAAAGAAAAGGGGGAGCATGAACTCACAACTTTGCGTTCCTTGCGTCGTAAACTTCACCGGATTTGCTTATAGTGCGTTATGACCTAAACGTGTTTTATTAAATGTTAGTCACTAGACTTGCGTCGCACAAGCACATTCACTTTCTTTTGTATTTGTATTTGTATTGTTGTGTTAAAAATATAAGTATCTCACTTATATTATTTTCTCAAAAATTAATATAAGTATCTTGTGTTTTGCACTTTGCACTTTGCACCCGAATTATGTATCTCGTATGTCGTATGTGTATTTTTTTTTTTTTTTTTTGTGTTTATACTTCTCATGAGTATTTAGTGTATTTTTAAGTCTTAATACACTAGCACGAATAACACATACTATATACACTTAGCACAAAAGTTGGTGATCAAATAATATATATATATATATATATATATATATATATATATTTCTCAAAAATATATACGTTCTTAATATCCATTTTTATTCTTGAATGAATCCTCATTTCTTATCACCAAAAATTAGGGAAACCTTGGTAATATTCTTATATACATTTTTTTTTAGAGAATAAGTTTCTCAAAAACTTTTATTTTTCTAAGTGTTATTTTCTGGAAAAATTTTGCCAGAGTTTCCTCTGTAACTGGAGGTGGCCACGCTTGCTAGCGTATCATTTTCTTTTAAAAATTCGATCATCAATTTTCCAATCATCAATATACAATATTCAATCATCAAACTAGTCAAAAATAAGCATAAATCGCAAACACATGAACTTGTAAGTTGTGTAAAAGTATGTAGTAACTTCCCAACGTTTTTAGTAGATATTCCCATCTTTAAAAATAAAATCAGTTTCTTGGAAACTTTATTTTTAAAGAAAATGTAACTTTACAACCTCTAGTCTAAAAACTACAAAATTATTCCTTTGTTAGACCTTTTGACGCACAAGTGTTTACACACTTGTTTGTTTGCAAAAATGCTTTTAGTTGTGTAAGATCCGACTTTTAAACAAGATTTGCATCTTACACTTGGTCCTTCGAAAATACCACTTGTAGATCTTTAGATCTACTAGTTTAAAACTCTATTTTACCAGAAAAATCACTTTTACACAGGTTCATGTTCATGTGTGGAAGGGTTCATCATCTTGCTACTTTTACACTTAACATATTGCTAGTTCATGTTTCATGAACATGACCTAGCATGGTTAGATGACGATCCGTTCCACTACTAGCGTCAAACAACATAAAATAATCATTTCTAAACAAGATTCACAAGATTTACACCACTAGTCACTCTTTATCCATCAAGTTCATCATTCTTTCAAGACTTTAAGTTTTGATCTTTAGTGTTCTTGATTTTTTATCCGTTAAATCTCTTATTAACCACTTTAAACATGAACAAGAGAGTGTTTAGAAGCACTTACAACTAGCTCAAGGCTAGGGAAGAATCAAAGCGAAAACAAGGTGGATAAAAGCGATGTAGAGAGGTCCTTGTGATTCCGAAAGCACTGAGCCTCCTTGTATGAACTCTAGCACACTTGTATGTATGTGAAATTGCAAGATCGAAATTTGAAAGTGATAGTGGGTGTGTGTGAGCTCTCGGCCGAACTCAAAGAGAAGAGGGAGAGAGAGTGCAATTTTTTTGTTAAGTGTTGTGAAGTGAAAGACCTTATCCTCCAAGTATTCTTATAGACCATTTGGTGATCTTGTCCAACAAATAATATGTTACCTAGATGTTAGGGAACTTAATAAAATAATCAAAATTTGATGGTGTGTGCCCCACATGGGGGAAACCGATCGGATCATGGGGGGGGGGGGTATTTAGTTTGATTTGAACTAGATAGTTAGTAACTAGTTAAGTACTAAAGGTGTAAATTAGTGTATTATGTGTGTTATGAATTCTAAAGGGTGTTAGGGTATTCGGGGACCCTAACTAGCTCAGGAAAGTGTAAACAATGTCATTGACAATATTTTTATGTTCCGGGTAAAGTCCGGTTGTTCGGTTGGATATTAATCCGTTAAAGTGCTAAATTACACTTTTTAGTGTCTTTTAAGTACCTTTTTGTATCCTTTCAATTCCCAACACTTGGGGAAGTATTTTGGATAATAAAACGAAATTTCTGCATGATATTTATGTTGTTAAATGCTGTTTAGAGCTGAATTTACTAAAATTCTGCACTTAAAGTGCGTTGCGGGTGCTTTTTAGTGCTTATTTTGCTTTCGCATGGTATATATGTAGATCCTTGTATGTATTCTTGTCGTTGGACCTACACCTAGGCTCCAATTTTAATGTCTGACTGCTTTCTGCAGTTCTGTTGACACAAAGTGTCTTACCGGTGAGTTTACTAGTATTTCTGACGCAACGCTCTCGTTTATGCATAAAGCAATATTTTGTAGTATACAACGTGCATGAATTCACTTGTTTAGTATGTGTTCAGACATTGCTGACAATTAAGCACATAATTATAGTCATTAAATAATGATTAAAGTGTACGGAAATTACCGGTTTGGTGCCAGTTGTCACAATATTTAACAGTGATTTAGTATTTGTATTCTACAATTATCGTCGGTATGTTGGGGTTTTGTATACAAAATTTGTTACTACACTGTGAGTAGTAACATTACCACTAGTCAGGATTGACAGTACCGTGGGTGGTAATTAAAGTAGATGTAAACAAATGTAATTGCTGGATTGCCCTCAATGCTGTAAAATGATAAAACTTGTTTTGATTAAACTGGGATTCACTCGCCAGTATTTCTTGCTGATAAAATGTTTTCAAACGCGTTTCAGGTAACAAAATGTGAAAGCCAATTAGAAGCCAGCTGGAGAGCACTGAAGGCTTGGAAAAGTGGCTATAAAAGTTACCTAAATAAAGAAGAAGTTTTATTTCAATAAATTAGGGTTTATCCCTATAAACATGTTTGTAATTGAAACTTAGGAATTTCCCATGTATTTATTATTATAAAAATATGGTGTTTTACTCTGATAAACTATTTCCTAACTACGGTCCTGATGTAAATTCCACTGCCAAATAAATAAACACCGATACCACAGATACTGGTTCGCGGCCGCCCGTTCCCAAAGTTAGGGGTCGGGGGTTGGGACAGTAAATGTCCCAGAAGAGACAATTATGAATCCAGAGGAAAATGAAGTTTCAGAAGAAACACCGGTACCGAACGAAAATGAGATCTCTATTAATTATGTACAAGATAGTACAATGTGGAACCGGAATAAGACACGTGTTAATGATATATTCGCATATGCTATAGCAACAGATGTAATCAATGAAAATGGTTACGTACCAAAAAGCGATATGTTTTCGGACCTGTAGTCCGAACACCCATAGACGTCAAACCAGTAGGTTATAAATGGGTGTTTGCAATAAAGAGAAATGAAAAGAATGAGATTGTATGATATAAGGCTCGACTTGTAGCGCAAGGGTTTTCCCAAATCCCAGTAGTTGAGTATGAGGAAACGTATTCCCCTGACGTGGATGCGATAACCCTTAGGTTCCTAATCGGCCTCACAATCTCTGAAGGACTTCATATGAGACTAATGGATGTCATCACCGCATACTTATACGGGACACTTTAAAATGACATCTACATGAAAATCCCTAAAGGATTAAAATTTCCTGAAGCATTAAAATCAACACCTCGAGATATGTGTTCTATAAAGCTCCAGAAATCTTTATATGGTCTCAAACAATCTGGTCGTATGTGGTACAATCGACTTAGTGAATATCTTGAAAAAGAAGGATACAAGTCTGATGTAATCAGTCCATGTGTCTTTATAAAAAGATCACTCTCAAATTTCACTATAATAGCAGTCTATGTTGATGATATCAACATCATCGGATCTCTTGAAGAGACAGAGAAAGCTACTCAGTTGTTAAGGAAGGAATTTGAAATGAAAGATCTTGGTATGACGAAATTATGCATTGGACTACAATTTGAGTATCTGTGCAATGGCACATTTGTCCATCAATCAAACTACATCCAGAAGATGTTAGTATGTTTCAAAATGGATAAAGCACATCCGTTTAGCATACCTATGGTTGTCCGACCGCTAGATCCACACAAGGATCCTTATCGCCCTCAAGAAGAAGGCGAAGAAGTACTTGGTCCAGAAGTACCGTACTTAAGCGTGGTCGGCGCCCTTATGTATCTCGCAAATAACACAAGACCTGACATTGCATTTGTAGTACATGTACTAGCGAGATACAATTCGAATCCAACACGTAGACACTGGAATGGTGTAAAACATATATTCCGGTATATTTGCGGGACACAAGATTTAGGTCTTTTCTATCAGAAAGATCAAAAGTCCCAGCTTGTTGGGTATGCTGATGCCGGATATCTATCAGATCCTCACAAAGCAAAATCTCAGACAGGTTATGTATTCACATACGGTGGCACAGCAATTTCTTGGAAGTTAACTAAGCAAACACTTACAGCAACATCATCAAATCATGCCGAATTAATAACACTATATGATGCTGGTCGAGAATGTGT